>CM034356.1:19387008-19510777 GCA_019925275.1 Mytilus edulis | reverse complement strand
TAGTAAAAACATAAATTGAAATTGATACTCCTGGAATTTATTCGTGTAGCAACATTTTAGACCAATTTTACCCTGAGCATCTATAGCCTGTTGTACTTGTTGTTGGCTATTTAAGATGGAACATAATAACATTGACTGGAAGTTTTGATTTTGTTTAATTTATTTTTATTTTTACAATTTACCAGCAAGTTTTACCGTGAATCGATAGTTGATAGCGTCCTTGCTTAAATGGGACAAACATTGAGATCTAGTTCCCCGTATTTACAGGGAGGTTATATTTTGTCACTGGTTGTCCCACTGTATTCAATGGACATCTACTTTCCAAATTAACACAAATAATTAACCTCTGTCACTTTTTAAAAACATGTCCAATATCTTTACACAGAGATTTTTTGTTTAAATAAAATGTATTTGTATTATTCATAATAAATATTGTTTACTGTAAGTATTATTAATTTCTTCCAGTATTTTTTTCAAATTCTCATACTATGGATAAAAGATCTGATGATAACCTACAATTACAATACACAGACCCAGTTAAAAATATTCAAAAGATTTTTCTCTGCTGCATGAATGCAAAAATGTATATTTCATAAATCAGAGGAAATCAACTATATAAACCCACTCTTAACTTTCTGTGAATGTAATATGTATCATACCTTTAAAGTGCAATGAAATGTCATTTTTCCAAACTTGTCCTTTCACATGATTCTATTGGAATAACAAGAATGTGTCCTCAGTACACGAATGCCCCACTCGCACTATCATTTTTTATGTTCAGTGGACCGTGAAATTGGGGTAAAATCTCTAATTTGGCATTAAAATTAGAAAGATCATATCATAGGGAACATGTGTACCAAGTTTGAAGTCGATTGGACTTCAACTTCATCAAAAACTACCTCGACCAAAAACTTTAACCTGAAGCGGGACAGACGGACGAACGAACGAACGGACGAACGAACGAACAGAGGGACGGACGAACGAACGAACGAACGGACGCACAGACCAGAAAACATAATGCCCCTCTACTATCGTAGGTGGGGCATAAAAGAGTTTTTTAAATGTATTACAGTGAAAACCCTTTATAACCCAGTAAGAAATCACATGAGGTTTTTCAGTAAACATTATGACAGCACACGTATTATTATGTCATTACAAACCGCCAGATTAAAATAAAGTACAGTTTGCAGTGTTAACATGACAAACAGTTGCATACGTGTTAACTTGAAATTAGGAGATCAGTAAGTAAGCATTATAATTTATGTATTATTGTTATTTTGTTTATTTTCTTTGGTTACATCTTCTGAAATCAGACTCGGACTTCTCTTGAACTGAATTTTAATGTGCGTATTGTTATGCGTTTACTTTTCTACATTGGCTAGAGGTATAGGGGAGGGTTGAGATCTCACAAACATGTTTAACCCCATCGCATTTTTGCGCCTGTCCCAAGTCAGGAGCCTCTGGCCTTTGTTAGTCTTGTATCATTTTAACATTTTAACTTTTAAGCTCAACATGCAGACTTCTTATACGTTCAGGTATTTCACATCCAATTTTTTATGAAAATATTCTTTATAAAGCACAAAGGTATCAGTATTCACCTCAGAAACTAACAAAACCTTTGAATAGACTTATTAAGAAGGGATATAGTTACGATACTGTTGTCAGGTCATTAAAGATTGCATATTTTGGCGTTATTATTAATTCACTTACAGGGTCTTTGCATCGGACTAAACACATTTATTCAAAAACCAGTTGTTGGCATGACACGGGTTATGTTCTTCTCATATATGTTATGATGGTATGATACTAAACCCCTAACGGGAAGGATTGTGCCTGATGTTCATATGATGAAATCATAATCTTTCAGTCAGTTTATTTGAAGTCTTAGAGCTGGCATGTCAGTTAACTGCTACTAGTCTGTTGTTATTTATGTATTATTGTCATTTTGTTTATTTTCTTTGGTTACATCTTCTGACATCAGACACGGACTTCTCTTGAACTGAATTTTAATGTGCGTATTGTTATGCGTTTACTTTTCTGCATTGGCTAGAGGTATAGGGGGAGGTTGAAATCTCACAAACATGTTTAACCCCGCCGCATTTTTGCGCCTGTCCCAAGTCAGGAGCCTCTGGCCTTTGTTAGTCTTGTATTATTTTAATTTTAGTTTCTTGTGTACAATTTGGAAATTAGTATGGCGTTCATTATCACTGAACTAGTATATATTTGTTTAGGGGCCAGCTGAAGGACGCCTCCGGGTCCGGGAATTTCTCGCTACATTGAAGACCTGTTGGTGACCCTCTGCTGTTGTTTTTAATTTGGTCGGGTTGTTGTCTCTTTGACACATTCCCCATTTCCATTCTCAATTTTATTAAATTCCAATGAACCAAAACCCCTTCCCTAGAATTTCAAATAGTTGTCCCTTAACTTTTATTGTCCGTGTAGTTCTAAAGTTCACCCAGCTTATTGTCCTACAGATATTTGATATCAACACCAAAGCACCAAGTTTTATATCAGCATATTTTGAAAATAATGGTTAATTTCAATTACGTAATTTCATAAATATCATAAATAAACAACATAGATCTTGCTTTATAAAAACAAATGGCCTATCAGTTCTTCAGAACTTTTTTAAAACTTCCAATTTGCCGTCTTATGTTAAACTGGAACTGAAAATGAGATAAGACCAAAACAAATACCCAGGATGTATTATCATTTCATTTAAATACATCAAGAAAAACATCAAATTCTTAAAGTTTAATCAACCTTCATTTAAACCTCTGTTATAAAGTATGAGGAGCAACCAGAAGTAGCTTAATAGCTACATAGGTGAATTACTTTTAGGCTATGGTTTTGACCCTCCCCATTTCCCCCGAAACTCAGAAAAAGCTATTTTATTTGTCCTTTTTTGTTTGTTGGTTTTCAGCCTTTTATTAAGGCCACACCAATTTAATTACTTGTTCTACGGATTTTTGAACTCCATGAATCGAATGGTGGATGGAACAAAAAATTTGAGACTGAATTGACAGAGAAATAAGGGTTGTAAGCGGAGAGGTGAAAAAAGTAGTTGGATACCTTCTCGCAAATATACGTTGATAGTGTGTCTTCCAATGGATAAAAACAAGTGCCTGTGCAATGCACCACATCAACAAACGATAACTGCTGAACGACAGGTCCCTGAATCAATCAGGACAGGTGTATAAACATACAGCGGCTATGGATAGTTTTGTTGCGCCAGCATACAATATAATTGCAGTTGAAGGCAACTCTTTCAGAAATTCCTTGTATTTTATTCTAACAACGAACATTTTGTGATAGGGAATAAAGTAAGGGGGAAAGAAACATATGTTTTGTTCTGTATAGGTATTTCCCCTGTAATATTTCGGAGCACTCCACCTTGGGATTAATTGGTTTCACAGATATGTACAGTGTAGTGGGGGTGCTAATAGGTTTAAAATCGTTATACAGGTTTAATAGACTTTGATCTAAGGGTGCTATAAACAGTTTCGTATAAAAAACTAGGGTTATTCCCCAACTAAAAATAGACATGGAGGGAAGTCCCTTTTTATAAACATAATTGGTGAAAAAGTATCATGTTTTTTGTATTTGGTTGTAAAGATATGTTAATTAACTTCAATTAAAACAGGTTAGATGATTAAAATAATTTAAAAAATTAGATTAAATATTCATGTTTTGAGGGGAGACAACACTGTAAACAGTCTGTTTTTTTGGCAGTGAAAATTCAAAACTTATTTGCAGCCACTGTAGCTCTTTTTGGAGCAGGCGAACGTACCCTGAAGCATGAATTTTTTAAAAGACCTGGGGTCTGTTGTTCAACTTGTCGTTAGGGCTAACGCGTCGTTAAAATTTCTTAATCATTCGATTAAAATTAATCATATGATTAGGCAGCAACCATTTGATTTGTCCAGAAAAAAAACCCATAGCCCCCCAGAAAATCAAATGGTTGCTGCCTTAGTGTGTTGTTCAACTTGTCGTTAATTTTAACGCTGCGTTAAAAAGGCTAAAACTGTCGTTAAACTTAATCCACCTCTTTGAGGTGTATTAAATTTTAATCATATGATTAAAGCATCCAAGATGGCTGCTGTATCAATGCAAAAATTAGTTTATCCTCGAAATATGAGGCTTTTAAGAGATATTTAGCTCCTGGAAAGAGATTTCAGCCATAAAATACCTTAATATTTGAAAGAAACACAATATATTTGCTAGGAGTAGAGTTGAAACATAAATTGGAAAGAGATTTGACAAGATGGGGCGAAGGATCGGACGCACTCATACAATGGTCATTTATTAACAGAGAGAAATTGCATATATCGGCAGTTTTTCGTTTGTATTTTACCGCTCAGTGACAGTGTTGATTGCAAAAAAACTAAATGTACGCTGAGACGGGCCACATGTTATTGTGCGGAACCATTCAGCAAATTATGACGAACAGCTTTCATAAATAAATAATGTTACCATAGCATTAATGTACAGGCCATAATTGGTTTTCAAAGCAAGTCTTTGCTAATTTCCCCATTTTCGAAGTTCAAATATTAGCACTTTCAGTTTCAGTAGCGCCCTTGACCTAGTCCTAACTGTTTACGCAGGTAAATTATGATGGGTGAACTCGTCCCCGTATATCTCGGACCTTACGATTTTTATCTTTACACGGAGTTTTTAAACATTGTATATTGTTTTCCCATTTAGTAAAGTTTATGAGCTATGAGGATCCAAATCATGGGTGGATCCAGCCATTTTGGGGGGTTCCAACGTAGCCCAGATTAAAAGGGTTGTTTCAAACCACACGTCGCCTTTCAAAAACTTTGATTGTCAAATAAAAGGGGGATTCCAACCCCTGGACTCCCTTAGGCCTATGATCCGCAACTGCAAATATTTATAATGAAAAAATACTGCCATCAGTGTTTAATATTACTGATTAGGTATTAAGAGACTGAGTTAATAAAATGTCTCATATTTTTTATCTGACACAATATACAAAAACAAGCACCTGTTATTAAGAATCTAGGAAATCTCATATTCGAGTGTCAGATATATTTCAAAAGAAGTATTATACCCCCGTTGGGAGAGAGGTACAACAATGTATGATTTATGTGACTAGTGTTTGTTTTTTTCAGATCATCACAGAATATATGTTTGATTTTTTTAACATCCAACTCATCTATTAGATGCTTCTCCGGTTAGTCCGAGTAAGAAATGATAAGTATAAATGATCATAAATTGCATCAATATTGAAAAATAAAGAGCATGCAAATATCTCATAGAGCAAATAACACGGATAATTTATATTGACCATTTGTTATATGGTTGTGGTCTTCAGTGGCGACACGTACATGCAGGTCATGTTCCGGAGCATCTGAGATAACCCCTAGTTTTTTTATGGGGTTCGTGTTGCTTATTCTTCAGTTTTCTATGTTGTGTGTGCTATTGTTGTCTGTTTGTCTTTTTCATTTTGGCCATGGCGTTGTCAGTTTATTTTCGATTTATGATTATGACTGTCCCTTTGGTATCTATCGTACCTCTTTCATAAACTAATTTCACTTTACAATGGATCAAATCTACGAATGGATCCCGGTAGTGGGTGCAGTAGGAGGTCCTCCGGAGTTTTGAGAGAGGAATTCTTGGCATGTAACAGATGAAAAATTTAGGGTCAGAATTCATAAGACAGACATGGGGCAGTGGCAAATATGGCATGCATATTTGAACACACAGATGGTACCCCTGGCACCAGCTGTTTTCCCCCAAAAAACATAAATCTATTTCTCTTCTATGGGACTTCAGACTTTATGTTTTCAATTTTAGTTTCACTTTCTATATTCTGTATTTATTCTTATGTAAGCCCAAGGTAAAAAAGGTGATGCAGGAATATATTAATAATAAACATCTTGGAGTTGGGCTATTTCTTTCTGTCCGGGTGGTGATCAACTCCAAGCAGACAACATGCATGCGTATAACGACACTGAAGATTTTCTTTTCTTTTTTAAATAAAGACAGTTGTTTTCAGTCATGAAGTCCTTGAATAGATCAGTTAGAAAGCAAGGTTTGAAGTTTAAGTACACTGGAAAACCTCATTTCTAGTGTTGAAAATAGAGGGAGCAAAAGTTCCACATCCAGGGAATATTTTTATATAAAGAACTTTTTATTTGAAAGGTTTATCTTTTTTCAGTTTAATTTAAAAATAAAAACATTAGACAAATTGTGATTGGTCTTTCTTCCTTTCTTTTGTTATCTTGTGAATTATCATGTTAAAAATCCAGTGGCAAATACTTCATGCATTTATATAAGGGAGAACAATTAAAAGAATGTATTTCAAACAAGAAGCTAAACTTTTTGCCACAAACATAAATACATTATCATAATTCATAGTTATTTTATTCACAGTGAGCAGCCATCTTTGTTGGTCGGTTGTAGCACAATCTCATCAAATGGTAAAAAAGACCACACAATAGGTTCAAGGACACAGTTATCGTCCTTTGGTTTTCGTTAGTTAGTCCCTACTGTGAACAGTGTATAACTTGCATTTTTATTTGATACACTTTCACAATTTATTTCTTGATATCTAATGCATGAAATATTAAGTAGGGGGCTGTTATTAACTGTTATAAAAATTTGGGTGTTGAATCTTTATGTTAAGTAGTGATTTGGTCAGTTTAAAAAAGGTCAATTTTTATTACGTCGGAAGCTGTCAGTTAAAGCTGGTATAAGTTTCTATTAATTTGATATTATTTGTCTCACTAGTAGTACACTACACTGTAAAAATCTTTTTGAGACAGAGTAGGTGCGATTTTTTAAATTTGAATTTTTTGTCTAAAAGAAATGCTCTACGAAATAACTGTGTTCTCGGGCCAATAGGGACCAAATAAACATCTTCTACTTGTATACAGTAAATCAGCATTTGGATGTGCCTGTAATTCAGTTGTTGCATGTCGTTTGTTGCTATAGATATATTATTGTTTTACGTTCTTAGTTTTGTTCATGCCACATCTTCTTGTCTTTATATTTACTATAAGCAAAGCCCATACCGCATAGTCAGCTATAAAAGGCCCGAAATAAAAATGTAAAACAATTCAAACGAGAAAACTAACGGCCTTATTTATATATATAAAAAAATGAACGAAAAACAAATATGTAACACATAAACAAACGACAACCACTGAATTACAGGCTTCTGACTAGGGACAGGCACATACATAAAAATGTGGCGGGGTTAAACATGTTAGCGGGATCCCAACCCTCCCCTAACTTGGGACAGTGGTATAACAATACAACATCAGAACGAACTATAAAAATCAGTCGATAAAGGCTTAACTCATGAGATGGACAAAAATACAAGTGGACGTGGCCGGCCATTATGCACACCATCCCACGTGAATATTGGAAACCCAAGATATATCATACTGTCTTATTACTTTCTTTTATCTCTACTATTGTATTTATTGAAAAAAATGTTCTGACAGGGTATTGTAAGGGGCGGATTCAGAGGTGTTTTCAGGGGCCCCGGCCCCCTCCCCCTTTTGTGGAAAAAATTGGTTGATTATATAAAGGGAATCACTGAAGCATGTTTCGAGCGGCCCCCCTCTTAGGCAGTCAGTGCCCCTCCCCTTTTATGAAAATTTCTAGAACTAACAAGTTGTTATTTCAGTTTTAAAAAATCATTGAAAAGGTTCTCGGACTGTGCCATTACACTTGCACAAGTGAATATTTAAAATTGTCACGCTGTATCTTCTTATGCCGTGTGAACTGCAATCGATTACAGTTCTGTTATTTATTACGATATACACCATCCGTAAAAATGATCTGAAATGTTAACTTGGCATGCCATACTTGATAAAATGCGGACGTGAAAGAAAGCACCCTTCACATACGCGTCAATGGAGATCGTTATTCCCAATTATTTCGTCATTTATAAAACAAAAGCGTATCTTTCGCATGTGTAGAAGGTATGACTTAATTAACAAAAAATATTCAGTGGCGGATCCAGGGGGGGGGGGGGGGTTCCGGGGGTGCGCACCCCCCCCCTTTATTTTTGCCGATCAATGCATTTGTATCGGGACATATGTTTTGCACCCCCTGCACCCCCCCCCCCCCCCTTTGCCCTGGGTTAGCACCCCCCTTTCGAAAATTCCTGCATCCGCCCCTGATATTTAACAGATATTTGAAGGAATCATTATGTAAAAACAAAAACTTCAACTGATATATCATTGCAATCACGGACACTGTCGTTGTTGTCAGACACCAAATTCCGGCATTAAAATCATGGCCATGAATGATGCATTTTGATTGAGGACCGAAGACAATCTCTGACATTGCATCTGAGTTAGAACAGTCACATGTTGCATGATAAGACTTTTTCAACAACGATTGAAACTTTTTGATATAATTAAGAAACAAACTGATTTCAAGTTTAAAATACTCATTGAATGTTGGGTTTTCGACCACCTGCATGCATGACCTCATCATTTCAGATACCAAGATTTATGAGCAATAACATGAAAAACTCTGGCCCTAGTCATAATTTAAAGTGTAATGCAAATGCTGATTATTACAAAATGTACCCTAAACCATTTTCATGGTAAATAAATGCATATTACTTTTGAATTTGAGATTACTTAATCAGTGCATTCACTGAAATTATTTTTTTCATTCAAGCATATATTTCATTTTGAACCGGAAACATATCTAAAATATTTTTATGTTTCCATAAGAAAAAACATGAACATGTTATAAGATATTTATTCAATAATTATTGGCACCCAAAACCTGTTTAAAAGAATCAAATCTGTCATATGCCGTCTGCGCTTGCGCGTACGTCCCATAGTATCAATTGTCAATTGATGCCAGGTAAATAAGTGACGTTATCCAATCACAATGAACGTTACAAATGTGGTTGCAGTAGAATTCATAATAGCTTCTGTTGAGAAAAGTTATTATTCATTTCCTATAGGTAATTATCCATTTCTAGATGGTGTCGTTCCCTTGTCACCATATCATCTTACGGTGTTTATATATCTCAACTTGTACGATTCGCTCTCGTATGCAACAATGTTTTAGATTTTAACGAGAGAAATTTATGTATTACTGAAAATTTAATACACTAGGGTTTTCGATATCACAAACTAGTCAAAACATTTACTTAATTTTATCATCTGTATAAGGGCATCATTCGTACATAACGCTAAACATGCAGACTTCTACCCCATTTCCATTCTCAATTTTATTCTAATACGTTCAGGTATTTAACATCCAATTTTTTATGGAAATATTCTTTATCAAGCACAAAAATGTCAGTATTTACCTCAGAAGCTAACAAAACCTATACATATACTTATTTACAAGGGATATAGTTACGATAATGTTGTAATGATAAACTTTTAGGGTCGTTGCGTTGGAACTAATCACATTTATTTAAAAACCAGTTGTTGGCATGACACGGGTTATGTTCCTCTCATATATGTTATTATGGTATGATCCTAAACCCTTAACGAGAAGGATTGTGCCTGATATTCATATGATGAAGACATACTCTTTTCAAGCAGTTTAATTGAAGTCTGGAGCTGGCATGTCAGTTAACTGCTACTAGTCTGTTGTTATTTAGGTATTATTGTCATTTTGTTTTTTTTCTTTGGTTACATCTTCTGACATCAGACTCGGACTTCTCTCGAACTGAATTTTAATGTGCGTATTGTTATGCGTTTATTTTTCTACATTGGCTAGAGGTATAGGGGAGCATTGAGATCTCATAAACATGTTTAACCCCACCGCATTTTTGCGCCTGTCCCAAGTCAGGAGCCTCTGGCCTTTGTTAGTCTTGTATTATTTTAATTTTAGTTTCTTGTGTACAATTTGGAAATTAGTTTGGGTTGTTGTCTTTTTGACACATTCCCCATTTTCATTCACAATTTTATTTTATACTACTCGTCGACTAAACTTAATTAAAGATATTTGAGTGTTTGGATTTTAAACAGCAAGCAAAAGTTTTAGATTATAATTTCAAACATTTTTTGTCGTATATGACGAAGGTAGCGGAGGAATGATAGCATATTGATGCTCATCTAGTATTGTATATTTGGTATACTCTTTGAACAAAACCATTTTAAAACTTAGAAGGGGTGATTAATCCATTTCAATTGAAAAGATGCCAAATTGTCTTTGTTGCATTATGTATAGATTAATAAAACAGTATTATAACTGTCAACTGAACATTTTTTCCACAAGAGATCGGAGAAAGTTATCAGCTATAGATCATCGTAGTGCCTTCAACAATGAGCAAAACTGTAACTGTATAGCTATCTATAAACGTTTCCAGCCTTAACAATGAAATTAATTAAAACGCAAAATTCAACAGCCTGAATTGTTCCTGCAACTGAAGATATCCACTGATAGAGGCGAAAGGAGTTAACTAATGTTCAAAATTTGTATCGTGATTCAGAAGATATAAATTAGTGAAACAAGAAAAAACTGAGAAATCACACGAACCCAACAAAAGAGACATTGGGAGTCGATCGGTAT
This sequence comes from Mytilus edulis, assembly GCA_019925275.1. Lineage (NCBI taxonomy): Eukaryota > Metazoa > Mollusca > Bivalvia > Mytilida > Mytilidae > Mytilus > Mytilus edulis. Next base: position 19,500,253 of record CM034356.1, on the reverse strand, counting down.
AGAGTCTGCTGCTATGCATACATTCAGCACCATCCATGCAAAATCAAGTCAATATACAGTAACCTGTTGACTATTCAGAGATTGCAATTGGTGCTCACACCTACAACCTGTCGATGAACTTTATTGTCAAAACGTTTTGGACATTTAAGGCAAATAAATCTTATACAAAAACATCTATTTCATACAATTGTGTAAAAGTACCGGAAATTCATTATTAGCAATATCATTGAAAGGGTCACAAAAAGCACGTTAGGCTCAAAGAATGTTTCATATCTCAAAAATAACCTCTTCAAAAAGAAACAAATACTACTAATATATTTTAAAAAATATCAATACATGTTTTTTGAATGGAATTACTAGAAAGTAAAGTCACAAAAATACTGAACTCAGGGGAAAATCAAATCGGAAAGTCCCTAATGACATGGCAAAATCAAATGACAAAAAAACATAAAAAACGAATGGACAACAACTGCCATATCCCTGACTTGGTACAGGCATTTTCAAATGTAGAAAATGGTGAATTGAGCCTGGTTTTACCGCGCTAAACCTCTCTTGTACGACAGTCGCGTCTAATTAGATACTATTGGTATTGTTATATTAAAATTTTGTCTTTGGCAATTCATAATTTTACTATAACAACTTTTGCCACTCCTTTAAATGGTTTGTTAAAGAAGGAAAGAGAAAGAAGTTTTAAAGGAATAGGGAATGTCAGGTAGCTTTTGACAATTTAAAACGGGCTTTACTAACACCTCCTGTCCTGGCTTACCCTGACATGAATAAACCCTTTATGCTGACTTGTGATGCTTCAAATTCAGCTATAGGTTTTGTTTTAGGTCAATTAGATAGTCAGAGAAAAAAACGTGTCATTGCTTTTGGTGGTAAAAGTTTATCCAAAACTGAACAGGTTTGGAATACAACTGAAAAAGAGTGTTATGCAGTAGTTCAAGGTGTAAAAACATTTAACACTTACCTTGCTACTGGAAAATTCACTATATATACTGATCACAAAGCTTTGACATATCTCATGAATCAGAAGGCAAATACAGGTAAACTTACAAGATGGGCAATGGATTTGCAGCATTACAATTTTGAAATTAAGTATAGGAAAGGTTGTAACAATCAAGTAGCTGATGCTCTCAGTAGACGCTAATATCCTGAACAGCCTGACGATGAAAATGAAGTCGCAGCTGTAAAGGTATCTGAAGTGAATACTAGAACAGAAGCTAGTGGCAATGATAAGACTTCTGAGAGTATCCAAGTGGAATTCTTTTATGATGATTACACTATGGTTGCTCCATTAGATCCCATTATTGCCAGACCAGAATTGTCAAACCTTCCTGCTATTGCAAAGTTGCAACAAAATTGTCATGATTTTGGAAATATGTACAAATTTCTTACTCAGGGTATTCTTCCTGCAGACAATGATCAGAGTTCAAAAGTTCAAAAATCTGCTCAAGATTACTCTGTCTGTAATAATGTTCTGTATAAGTGGTTTCAGAAGAGAGTCAGAGTTGATAATGGTGAAAAGTGGATAAAACAATTATGTCTCCCTCAAGCTCTAAGAGAGGATGCTCATTTAAGTTATCATGACAGTTTTGTAGGAGGTGCACATCTTGGGATTGAACATGTTTATCATGCTTTGAGTCTTAAGTACTTTTGGCCTAAAATGCACCAAAGTATTGAAAACTACATTCGATCATGTGATCGCTGTCAGAGAATTAAAAGAGATACAAAGGGTAAGAAACCACCTCTTAATCCTCTGCCAGTTCACACAACTTTTGAAAGATGGCATATGAATTTTCTGAAACTCAGTAAAACTAATGAAGGTTATTCTTATGTGTTGTTACTAGTAGATTCTTTTTTCAAAATGGAGTGAGGCCTTTCCTATGAAAACTCAAGAAGCTTCTGAGATTGCAAAGGTTTTATTTCGTGAGATTATTAGTCGTTATGGTGCAATGAAGTGTCTAGTTACAGATCTTGGTCGAAATTTTGTATCAAATTTGGTGAATGCTTTGTGTGAAATGTTGAATATTACAAGGCATCATACAAGTTCCTACCATCCTCATACAAATAGATTAGCGGAAAGGACCAATAGCACACTGATACAGGCAGTCAGAGCTTATAGTGATATGGACCAAAACAATTGGCCAAATAAACTCCCTGGTATTTTAATGGCTTTTAGAAATTCTCCATCAACTCAATCAACAGAGTATTTTCCCTTCCCAATGGTGTTCGGCAAGGAGATTAACTTACCTTTTGACGCATCTGTTTTGCCAAAAGACAATCTGTCAAAAGATGCAAAACACCATTTAGAAGAAATAATTTCAAACCGCAAAATTACCCAAGATTTGGCTGCTGAAAATATTAAGCTTAAACAAGCAAAAATGAAAGAACGATACCAAAATTCCAGAATTTAGGCTTAGAGATAAAGTTTTACTTAGAAAACATGTAGTCCCTGTCGGTCGTTCACCAAAATTAGTTGATAAATTTAATGGTCCTTATTACATAACTGACTGTGGACCGAATTTCACATATAAATTAAGACGCTGCAGTGACCAGAAGGAACATAAATCTATGGTCAATGCGAGCAATCTTAGGCAATATGTAGATCCCACTGATTTCCGTGATCCCCACAAGCTCCAGAACGTCCAGTTCCAGATAATCCACCTGATGCGCAAAATAACCAACCTGCAGGTAATGATCAAGATGATCAAATTGCAGACGATGAGAGTACAGATTCAGATACTAACAGTGATATTGGAGATGAACCAAACAATGTTATAGATGATACGTTTCATGAGGTTGAGAAACTACTAAATAACAGGAAAAAAAGAGGAATACAGTATTTTCTTGTGAAATGGAAAGATGGTTCCAAACCGACATGGGAACCAAAACAGAATATAGGAGAGGGCTTGATACAAGAATATTTTACCAGGAAAACTAGGAGAGGAAGGAGGAGAAAACAAAAAAAATATTTTACGAGGCCATAGGTGAAAACAAATTACTGTACAAATTTCACTGGAATAACACAGATAAAGCTTTAATGGCGAATAACTCACTTACATTCAAATAATCTGGATTGAACTCCAGTTTCGAATCTGCGCAGTGGACCATTTTTTTTTTAATTATTTGACCCTTTGATTAACATTTTTTTTTCTAATTTCAGAAATTTGATAGGCAAATTATGATGTGAAGTCAAACCTAACAGAATGCATCAGTGTTTTGTTGTCAGTAGTGCTAGAGTACGGCCGTGCTCATTCGACTAATCATCACTTTTTATTTTTATTTTATCAACTGAGTGTCCTGAGAAACTAGAATCCATTCCAATATTATAGTTATGTATGATGAAGTTAAGTGTTCAGTGAAATGTTACCGAGAGCCAGAGTGGAGGAGTTTAGAGCGTATTAATGTTTAGATTATTTCTTTTTTGTAGGATTTAGAACACAGATATATTAAACATTTTTCTAGAATATATTATGCCATGGAGATTGCAGAACATGCGCTTGCAAGAAGTGAGCATGTAAGGAATCGTTCATGTTTTATATTTGAATTTATATTGTTCATATTCTCAATTAATATGAAAATTTATTGGGACTTGACTTTTCTGTTGCACTAGCACCTTGTTTACTTGATTTTTCATTATTGGAAAACTGTATCAGTACCATTTTTAAAACACACATATTTTAGTGTGAAGTGTTAATATTCCTCCTCATATGCAAAATGAAAATACTAATTAAAAGCATATTTGCAAACATAAAATACCTCAGTGCCTCCCCATTACAAATAATAAACATACATCCTTTGAAATTTTGGAAGTGTCTTATTGAATATCTGCAATTATGACCATACATATATGTATATTTTTAATTTTTAACTTAAATATTTTATGGGCATTAGATCACAAAACTACATTCACACAAATGTGATATACAAAGAATGACTCTTTATGAAAAATTAATTAGGGAAGGTCTAAAAACAGGACAGATAAAACCAGGACAGTTTTTCGATACGTTTTTATGTGTAACTTTTGTTTAACTCCACATAGTGTTAAAATTTAAATTGTATAATAAAGAACAGGGTATTTAATAATATTATTTGTAAAAAAAATAAAAATAAAAAATCTATAAATTAAAAAAAATCTGCCAGGACAGTTATTTTTTATGAAAAAATGGCTGATATTGCCGAGAAATATTTACTTATAATTGGAATAAATTCTCAAAATCAACTGTCTGGCATATTATTTTTGTACGATCATAAAGTTTAGGGAATAATGTTTATAAAAAACTATAATTTGATATTTTCTTTGGTGTACAAAGTTAAAAAAATCTGCAAGGACAGTAGCCGATTACGTTAGAAATTTTGTTGAAATCATCTCTAAATCTGAATATAAAGTTAAATATCTTCTTCAATTCGAATGTCTGGTAAGCAAATGTTGGTTCATTGGAAAGTTTGAAACATGAGGATTTAGAAAATAAAAAAAAAATATGGACTTTTATTTCATTGACACAAAAATAGTCTGCCAGGACAGTAGCCTACTCCGTTTAATTTCTGTATACTTTCACAACGCTATTTAACTGTAAATGCAATAGTTTATTTATTGCGATTGTCTGACATATAATTTTGATACTAAATTAAAGTAACAGACCCAATTATAATATTAAAATAAAGAAATTAATAGATTTTCTGCCTATCAGCCGTCCTATAACTTAATAATGGCACGTGCCAAAATTTAATCTGTGTATTCTGTAGTCAGTCAACCATAAAGTGAGCGTGTGGTGATAAATACCTTATATCATCATCAGTTAAAACAGATGCTTCAATGTGACTCTGAGAATGAATTCTTAGAGCTTTCCAAAGATCTGACATCTAAATGGACATCCGAAGTTGTGTCATGTTTTGAAAAAGAGCTAAAAACTGATATTTTAGAGAGATCAGGATAATGGGTTTTAGAACAGTTTGAAGGTTTATATGAACCATACTCAGGTATCACAAACAATCTGTTGCTGCCCCTGAATTGGTAATTTTAAGAAAATTTTGAAGCTTTTGGTTATTTTCCTTAAAATTACCAATTCAGGGGCAGCAACATAACAACAGGTTGTCTGATTCATCTGAAAATTTCAGGGCAGATAGATAATGACCTAATAAACAATTTTACCCATGTCAGATTTGTTCTTAATGCTTTCATTTCTGAGATATAAGCCAAAATCTTCATTTACATTTGTTATACTAGATATCCCAATGATGATGGTGGCTAAGTTTGGTTGAATTTGGCTCAGTAGTTTCAGAGGAGAAAATTTTTGTAAAAGTTACGACGACTGACGACGGACGCCAATATATAAGAAAAGCTCACTGGACACTTCGGGCCAGGTGAGCTAAAAAAGGAGAAGCGAGAACGACATCAACAAACGACAACTACTGTTTTTTGTGTGATTTTTTTATTACTAGACCAAATATTTCATGATATTTTATTATCTAGGACTGTATTTTTGATTAACAATTGATAACCAAGTATAATAAAATTATATGACTCAGGGGCGTAGCTTACGTTGAGGCAACCGAGGCAACTGCCTCAGTAAAAAAAAAAGAAAAAATTTTTTTTCCTTCTCTGTATTTTCTTTTGAATGATTATTGCAGCAAACTGGCTACTAAACAATAATGTAGCAACTTGATATGTCTTGTTGGTGCGGTTATTGATTCATACCCTTTACAAATTATTAAAGACTTATGGGAACATTTGAATTAATTTTCCCTCCTCTACTTGGAAATACCCTTTACGGTAGTTTTCTGTAATTCAAGTTTGTCAGAGTAAAAGGAAATCGACAACAGATTTATTTGTCCTACCCCATTTCAAGCGAAAGCAGTGAGTAGAATAGATGAGGATGCAACTCACGAGTCTCCCGATCAAATCACTTTACCATTGAATTAGGTCAATTAGTTAATTTTGTGTCAGAATAATTTCTAGTACATTGTATATGAGGGCCTGGGTGAGGTTTTAAGAAAACAGAAATATCGGCTCTGAACAATTTAAATTTGAAAGAATATGGATTTAAAATGGTGCTAAATTATAAAATAAAGGAAAATCAAATTATGGGCGACTATGATTAAAAACTAAATATTTGATAATCCCATTCTAAGCATTCAAACCCTCATTTATAAGTGTTGACATGTTCCCCTACGACTATGTCCATTGACTTTGGTACTAAACAAAACAAAATATGCATTTACAGTTATACATTATAGTGCACAGAAAATAATTTATAAGATGTGGTTCACAAGTTTTATTCTCGCTATTTTAAATTCATAGTACGTTTTCACAAGCAGGGAATTTAAAATATTTAAAGGAATCACTAATTCCAGAGAAATATGTCTGTTAGTTAATACATAATGTCAGTTTATATATAAAAAAAATCAACCAAATACTGTTCATTTATAATGAAGACTTCAGAATACAGTAAATGTAAGTTATTCACCGGTTATCATGTTCATCGTGAATGAAAAAAAAAGTTAATAATCATTCAATATGTAATTTCAAGACCTTCGAAGGAATACACCACTAAAACAAGTGCCTTGCTACACTTTACATGTAGCATATGTTTTTCTCCTTGTTTATCCTGAAATTTGTTTGTTCAATCCAGCAGTCATTTTGTGGGGATTATCTATGATTCGTTGATCCGTGACCTACGACCAAACAAATTATCATCACAAAACTTATTACAAATAAACTTTAATATTTGCGGGTTTTTTTTCTGTATTGAACATTTTGTACAGGTTTCTTCTATCCACCGAGTAAGGTCATGATTTCTTGTGATATGACGTGTGATGTACAGCCAACTATATTAGAGTGTACTACGGCTTGGAAATATATTGGGAGACATTAGGCATTTGAGCTGGCTTTCTGCTGGGAACAGTATGTCAATATACATATATATGTATATATGTTCCTGCTTTCTGTAACTGCTAGCAAGTCAGGACTTTTCATTGGTTGTCTGATGTGATACCTTCACCGTCGTATTTTGTTATTTTTATAGATTTTAGTATAGATAGTAAGGCATAATTAACATTATTATGATGAAATAACATTGAACAGCAACTATTTTTTAACGATTTTTTCTTGTTCAGATTGTAAAAACCTCTATAGCTTCAGGGGGGCTGCGCCCCCCTCACCCCCTGCCTCGGTATAAACAGAAGGCAAGCTACGCCACTGATTATGTGTGTATAGCAAACATATTAACTTGGGCTTGAAAGACGTCTTTTTAATTGTTTTCGACTCGCTCTGCTCTGTCGGAAAAATTGACAAGAATAAAATCCTAAGATTGAACGCGTTCGTCCAACAATCTTATTAAAATTAATATATATATTAATTTTCTCATACACATAAGTATTACGAAATCAGAGATATACATTTTGATTAGATTAGTTCGTCTAATTTACAAATGTAGTGTTATCTGTAGTAAATTTACTGACTTCTTTAATAAAGAATTTGAATAAGAATGTGTCCATACCACATAAATGCCCTACTCGCACTATTATTTTCCATGTCTAGTGGACCGTGGAATTGAGGGTCAGAACTCTATATTTGGCATTGAAATCAAAAAGATCATATGATATAGAATATGTGTACTGAGTTTCAAAAAAATATATCTGTACATTAACTTCACTTTCAAGTATAGAGATGTGATTTTTTTTCTGAGACAAGTGCTTGTGACAATCCAAAAGAACTTGCAGTCATTCGATGTTCAGTACTTCAGTACTTTGATTGTTTGAAAACGAGGTAAAAATACCCTGCCACATTCGGTATGTGTTTTTGTTAGACCTTTTTTTCCTTCTGTTTTGTATCGATCTCATACGTTAAGCCCTTTTCCACTGATTTGTATAGTTTGTTCTTATGCTGTGCTGTAACAAAACTGTCCCGGCTGTTTACAAGCATGTTAAACGGCACAATATATTGCAAGTGCCTGCTATAACTCAGGAGCATGTAGTTCAATGGTTTTCGTTTGTTGATGTCTTTTATATGTGGTTTTCGTAATTCATGTTGTTTTAAAATAGGCTGTTATTTTTCTCAATTGAACTGTTTCATATTTTTCAATTCATGGACTATTGTAAACGACAATACCGTATGTTTTTCTCATTGTTGAAGATTATATGGTTGCCTATATATAATTGCTTACATCCACTTCATTTGAACTTTGTTGGATAGTTGACTCATTTGCATTAATACCAAATCTCCTTATTAAAAGTTGAGGGGTGTGTGTGTTTCTTTGGAAAATTTCAATGTTTTTCTCCAAGATCACCCAGTTTGAATAGAATATTTTGACATTTTGCTGTGCTCTTGGATTTGAGTTAAGAGCCAACCAAAGCTCACGGCCTGTTGGTGGGTAGTTGATGACTATATGGTAAGCTCTGGATGTCTTTTTGAGTATTGCATACGGTGATTTGGTGATGTCTTCATGCCATGCATTGTCCCATTACTTTATATAGACAGCTTATCAGTCAACCTGATCTATTAAGTAGCTCTCCTCGCCATTTGTATAGTCAGACGAAAAACAAGATATAAACTGACTTAGCTTGGTATATACATGTTTATTTGATATACTGATATAAATATAAAAAAGAAGATGTGGTATGATTGTCAATGATACAACTCTCCACAAGAGACCAACATAACACAGAAATTATCAACTGTAGGTCATCGTACGGCCTTCAACAATGAGCAAAGCCCATACCGCATAGTCAGATATAAAAGGACCCGAAATGACAATGTAAAACAATTCAAATAAGAAAACTAACTTATTTATGCACAAAAATTGAACGAAAAACAAAAATGTAACACATAAACAAACGACAACCACTGAATTATAGGCTCCTGACTTGGGACAGGCACATACATTTTGAATGTGGCAGGGTTAAACATGTTAGCGGGATCCCAAATTCAAGTCAAATTGATATTTTAAAACAACATAAAAGTTAAAAAGTGTAAAGAAAAAATAATATTTTAATAAATGTTGAAAATATTATTGTGTTTGTGAGTGGAAAACTACTTAAAATTGTAGAAATATTCAAAAGTAGCTCTCGCGATTTTGTTCTGCGGCTACGTTAACGGAACATCAATCAAGTAATCGATCTTCATGACTATGGCTTCAATATTTAATGGTATAAAATATCATATTCTGCTTGTCGTAGACTCAAAAAGACTTCAAGTTGGAATAGATCTACGAAGACGAAGAACGTTCATGTGTGGTTTAGCAATTGTACATGCCCACGAAACCGACGTCCAGATATTGTTCGGAAGATTCTAAACTAGCTTTGAGCCGTGTCCAGGTCCGAAATAGAAAATAAAGAGATGTGGAGTAAATGTACACGGGACAAAATCGCACACAATATATAGAAAAAATACAAATTATTAATGAACAGGGCTTTTATGCCTGTTCTTCATCTTGAAAGGAGCTGGAGGGTCTTCAACGAGGAACTAGACCATTGATCCTCATTATACAAAAGTAACATAGGTTAGTGCATCGGACCATACAAAAACATAAGTTCCTGGTTCGATCACCGTTCCGGTGAGAAAATTTCCAATCCACTATTAATAAATATGTTTAAACTAACAATAGCCACACACTTGATTTTGTGGATTACATTATTTTTTTCATCATCCTACATATGTCTTTTGATATTGTTCATACATGTAAATACTAAAAGTCTTACACTGTATCTATATATTTTGCTCCGAGACAAGAACATAATAAAATAGATAAATTAAAACTTGCGCTTTAGATTAAGAAAGGGTGTGAAAGATTTTGTATCATTTTTTCCAGTTCTTCTAGAGTCCTTGAGCCCTTCCCTCGCCAACAATATATAGTTTGCTTTATTTGTAAAAGAGGCTAGTTACGCTACAATATTATCATCTTAGATTAACCTCTCCAAACTTAAAAGTAAAGATCACGCACCCTTATTGTTTAGATTGATAAAGACTTTTGCATCCGTCGACATTATCTTCGATTAAAGTAGTATTGATCTGACAACCGCTGTGCATGTATACTTTAACGACCTTTAAATGAATGACAAATGACAACATTGTCATTTTTTGAATGACAATTAAACTGTGTTGGAAAGATAACATAAGTACACTTTCGTTTTTTTGTTTTTGTTTTTGTGAAATCAAAAATGAAAAATGATAACACTTTCATTTTTCGATTTTAGTTTTTGAGAAATCAAAATTGAAAAATGAAAATACTTTTGTTTTTCGTTTTTTGTTTGTGAAATCAAAATCGAAAAACGAAAACCCTTTTGTTTTTCATTTTAATTTTTAAGAAATCAAAAGCGAAAAATGAAAACAGTTTCGTTTTTCGTTTTGGTTTTTAAGAAATCAAAAACGAAAAATGAAAACACTTTCGTTTTTTGTTTTTGATATTGTAATGATATTGCTATATCATCTGGTCAATGTTTACGTTTATAGAGACTCCGCCTATCTTATCTTGATTGACATTATAACAGTTACGGGTCATTTTCAAAAAATGTGGATATTTCAGTTGTGAAATAACAATACAAAAAAATATTCAATTTTCAACTTTAATATATGAAATTGAATAGTTTAACAACAATACAACCTGAAATAAAAATATGCAATCTTAAATGCTACTACAAAAATATTTTAAAAAATAACATAGAAACAAGTATGGGACCTATGTCAACTACATAACGGATTTAGTTTCGGTCCTTATTTTTTTTTAAATAATATTTACATTTTGCTTGATATATATTTCCATAAAAATCATCACACTTTTTTGAAAACAGTTAACATGGTTAAAATAACACTTTTTAGAAACATATTTTAAAGTGAATTTAATTCAGCATTGTCAACTACATAACGCTTTTTGTCAACTACATAACGATTCACTGCGTTATGTAGTTGACCGTTATGTAGTTGACCTATTTGTGGTTTATTGATGTTTTTCTTGACCCTAATACTACCAGATAAATGGTTTTTATTGAATTAGAGTCAGTATTATAGACTTTGAATGATTTATGTAAAAAAAAAATATTTATGCCAAAATTTATCAATGTTTTTGCTGTTACAAAGTTGACATAGAATAAAATTACGGAGTAATTTGTACTCACCAAAACTAATCTATAATGAAATGAATCAATGATGTCATCCTGTAACTTTAAGCACGTCATCAGAGGATGAAGAGTAAGTAGAGAACACGTCCTTAGTTACAAGGGATATAATCAGTTGTTTATTGGCAACATTATTTCATTTGTGTTATGTAGTTGACATTTTTTTAAGTACGAAATGAAAAGTAAAAAAAAATGCTAATAAAATCTAATAATTCCCTGTATTTGTGTATACATACCTGCAGTGATACCTATATATTTATAATAACAAAAGAAAAATAATAATTTCCGCTGGGTATTAAAACCACCATTTAAAAAAGACTAGTTTTTCAATTTCGTACAAGCAATTTTGGGGTTTTTGGACCCTTTGAAGCCCACTGGAAGCAATTTCTGTAGCTAAATTTCATATTGAATTTGCTGGAACTTGTTACACACACCAAAAACTAAATGGTGTATCTAAAAATTGGATAAAAATATTTACACTTTTTTAGAAATATTGATTGTACAAGAAAATCCACATTTTTTTAAAAAGGCCCTTACACGTGCTTAAAGTTCATTGACTTTATCTATATATAACACACCGGGGTTTTATAACATGTGCAGTTCTATATCATGTAGTCTTATAATAAACATGTATTAATTATATGGATTAATTCAATTGGCCTCTCACGATGGTAACGTAACATGGTGTCAGATGTGAAAACGACTTTAAAATAGTTAATAGCAAATGCTATCGTTATTGTTTGGTGGGGAAAAGATAAAAGAAAGAATGGATGGTCATTTCAAGCAACCACCAGAAATGGATTTTTCCCATGAAGATAACCTATCCGAAAAATGGAAAAGGTGGAAACAAACAATGAGCTTATACCTAGAAGTAGCTATGAGTGAAAAAACAGAAAAAGAACAGTGCAGAGCTGTTTTATATGTTATCGGGTTAGACGGCCGAGAAATTTATAATACTTTCAATTTCGGTGAAGGTGAGGCTGACAAACTTCAAGTGCTGTTGAAAAAATTCGAGGACTATTGCATCCCGAAGAAGAACGTAACGGTAATTAGACATCGTTTTAATACACGCGTTCAAAATTCAAGTGAAAGTATTGATCAATATTTAACAGACCTGAAGTTAATTGCAAAAAACTGCGAATTTGAACACTTAAAAGATGGACTCATTCGTGATAGAATAGTTTGTGGTACGAACTCTTCCAGAGTAAAAGAACGTTTACTTCGAGAGGATGGGTTGACACTGGACAAAGCTGTTGGTATTTGTCGCGCCGACGAAGAATCTCGAAAACAGATGAAGACGTTGAATGACGAAGAACAAGTACACGCTTTGAGGAGGAAAACACAACACCAAAGAAATAACCGAAATGAAGGCTACGCAAAGATAGGTCCGAGCAGACGAGATCACGAGAAGCGAGGGTCGAATTCGAGTTTCAGTTGTGGAAAGTGCGGAACAACTCACGAGAAAAGAAACTGTCCTGCATACGGTAAAAAGTGCCATAAATGCAAAAAACCGAATCACTATCAGAAGTTCTGTAAATCAAAGTTTTAGAAAAGTGTTCACGGATTAGATGAATATTCTTCATGCGAATCGGACGGTGAAAATTACTTCGTAGGAGCAGTAAACAGAAAAACGGAAATCAAGGAAAATGCTTGCTTTACATCATTCAAATTGCAAGGTAAGACAGTACAATTTAAAATCGATACTGGTGCTCAAGTCAACATCTTACCGCTTTCAATTTACAAGAAATTGTCAAACGTGAAATTAAGCAAAACTTCCACTTCTCTTACTAGCTATTCAGGAGATAAACTCAAAGTTAAAGGAAAATGTTCGTTGTATTTGAAAGACAAAAACTGTGAATTCTTTGTGACGGACACAAATCAATCTCCGCTATTAGGATTCAAGGCGTCAAATGAGTTAGGTCTTATTCATGTTATTATGACGGTACAAGCAGACGTTGACGATCCTGTCAAATCGTTTCCGAAAGTCTTTACAGGCTTAGGATGTCTAGAAAAACCTTACCATATCAAAATAGACTCAAGCGTCAATCCTGTAATAAACCCGCCGAGAAAGATACCCGCCGCGCTTCGAGAAAAGCTGAAAGGTACATTAAAAGAAATGGAAGACAAAGAAGTAATCCGAAAGGTCGACGAACCGACAGACTGGGTGAATTCGTTGGTTGTTGTAGAAAAGCCGAAAACAGGAAAGTTGAGGATTTGTTTAGATCCAAGAAATTTGAATAAAGCGATAAAAAGAGAACATTTTGCGCTACCAACAATAGAGGACATAACCACACGACTGACAGGTGCTAAATATCTAAGTAAACTAGACTGCAATAGTGGATATTGGCAGTTACGCATGGATAAAGAGAGCCAGCTCCTTACTACGTTTAACTCTCCATTCGGGAGGTATTGCTTCTTACGAATGCCCTTTGGAATTAAATCGGCACAAGAAGTATTTCAAAAACGAGTGTCACAATTGTTTGAAAACCTAAAAGGAGTAGAAACTGATATCGACGATATTCTAGTGTGGGGAACAACGCGAAAGGAACACGATGATAGACTTCGCTCAGTTCTTAACAGATGTCAAGAGGTTGGGCTTACGTTAAATGCCGAAAAATGCAAGTTTCGAGTAAAAGAGGTGACGTACATAGGACATACTCTAAGCGCAGATGGAGTTAGACCCGATCAGGAAAAAATACGGGCTATCAAAGAAATGCCGGCTCCAACAGACAAAAAAGGAATACAAAGACTACTAGGGACAATTAATTATTTAGCAAAGTTTGTTCCGAATATGTCAGCAGTTACAGAGCCTATCAGAAAGCTGTTAAAAGAAGAAAATGAATTCATTTGGACACATGAACAGCAACAAGCATTTGAGAAACTAAAAGACATTATTACTAGGAATCCAGTATTAAGTTTTTATGATGTGTCAAAACCAGTTACTGTAAGTTGTGATGCATCCCAATGCGGTCTAGGGGCAATGTTGATACAGGACAATAAACCTGTTGCATATGCATCAAGGTCATTGACAGATGCCGAAAGCAGATATGCCAACATAGAAAGAGAATTACTTGGTGTGCTATTTGGATTGGAAAGATTTAATGATTACACGTATGGTAAACACATAAATGTTGAATCTGACCACAAACCGTTAGAGATGATCGTGAGAAAATCTCTAGGGTGTGCTCCGCCACGACTACAGAGGATGTTACTGAGGTTACAAAAATATGATTTCTCACTGAAGTACATACCAGGGAAGGATTTAATAGTTCCAGACATGTTATCGCGAGCGCCGATAAAGATCAACACAAATAATGAAGTGGAAAATGATATAGAGTGTTTCGTGAACATGGTCATAAGAAATACATCAATGTCTGATAGAAATCTTGAACAAATAACGGAAGAAACTTCAAAGGATGGTACCTTACAAACACTGACCAGGCTAATAATAGACGGCTGGCCAGATGAGAAAAATGAGGTTCCCAAGGAGGTTTTTGAATATTGGAATTTCCGGGATGAATTATCAAACGTAAATGGAATTATTCTGAAAGGAGAAAAGATAATTATACCAGCGAGTATGAGAAAGAATATTCTCAACAAACTACACGAAGGACATTTGGGAATAGAAAAAACCCGAAAATTAGCAAGAGACTCTATTTTTTGGCCAGGAATTAATGCACAGATTACTGATTTTATTTCGAAATGCAGTGTGTGTTTAGAAAGCAGAAGATCAAATTCAAAAGAGCCAATGTCCGAAAGTGAATGTCCAGATCTACCGTGGATGACAGTTGGTACCGATATTTTTTATTGGAACAATAACAATTACTTGATCATTGTAGATTACTACTCAAGATATTTTGAAATTGCGAAATTAGAGAACATACGTGCGTCATGCGTTATAACACACATGAAATCCGTTTTTGCGAGACACGGCATACCGACAAAAGTCCGAAGTGATTCAGGATCTCAATACGTATCAGCTGAATTTCGACAATTTGCAGAATCATGGGGCTTCACACACACAGTGTCTAGTCCACACTATCAACAGTCCAATGGATTAGCCGAGAGATTCGTTCAAAGCGTCAAGAAAATGCTAAGCAAATCTAAAGAGGACGGAAAAGATCCGTATATTGCTATGTTAAAATACAGAAATACACCGTTGGAAAATCTTGACTCACCAGCTCAACTATTAATGAATAGAAGACTGAGGACAACTATTCCGACAATAAAGAACCGTTTGAAACCAAAATGCGGGAATTTGAAGAACACGCAAATCAAAATGAAACAACAAAAAATAAATCAAAAACAATATTACGATAAAAGTTCAAAACCATTACCTGAATTACAGCCGAATGATACTATTCGATTCCAGCACAAACCGAAAGGAAAATGGGACCAAGGAACTGTTGTGAAATATAATAACACTCCGAACTCGTATGTGATTGAAACACCAGAAGGACAAATTTTCAAAAGAAACAGAAAACATTTAGTAAAAACAAAAGAAGACAAAATTGAACAAACATCTTTAGAAGAAGCAAATGAAAACAATAACAACATCAATATAACTGATGAACAATCCACAGAACCATCGTCTGTTAGAAGAAGTGAAAGATCTGTCAAAAAACCTACTCGACTAATAGAGGAGTGTTAAATTCTTAAGGAAATCTGAGTAGTGCCGTAAGGGACAGAATAATGCCCTTGCTCAGATTTATCGAGTAGGAAAAGGCAGGAGAGTCTATCCTGACCTTACGTTTGTATGAAATTATTTAAATTGATAATCACAATTTCTTCAAATTTGTCCATCAAAATTATGTAATTTAGTATACGTTTACTAATAATGTGAGAAAACATTTTCTCCATTTTCTTTATTGATCAACATGTGATTTTCTAAAGTAATTTCGTATGATCGTTAAATTGCATGCTGTCTGTAAATATTTATCGTAGTTAATTAGATTCAACATTCAACGCAAACTGGCTAGACTTTCAATGTGACTTAATGAACTGTGTTAAATTAATTGCTTGTCTCAAGAGGGGGGTTGTAATGATATTGCTATATCATCTGGTCAATGTTTACGTTTATAGAGACTCCGCCTATCTTATCTTGATTGACATTATAACAGTTACACGTGCTTAAAGTTCATTGACTTTATCTATATATAACACACTGGGGTTTTATAACATGTGCAGTTCTATATCATGTAGTCTTATAATAAACATGTATTAATTATATGGATTAATTCAATTGGCCTCTCACGATGGTAACGTAACAGATATTTCAAAACGAAAAACGAATGGACGCAGATATACACGGACCGAAATCATTCACGACACAAAATTAGTAGATGCACAGCAAAGAACAAACTCAATAATTTTGATAGCTGTTCCTATATCAAATATATATAGTCACCACGTGTAGATCATTAACCAATCATATCCCCATAAATCTATAGGGGTAAGTTAAAGAGTGTATATAAAACATTCTTAAAAAAACATACATCTTTCTCAGCGCGGTCGAAATAATATTGATCCAATTTAAACCTATATGCATATCCGTTTCTTTGCAGAAACGTGCTTTTAAATTAATAAACATCTAATTAAAAATACTGATTACTAGAACATGTGTATCAGTGCAGTTTGATCACCTAGGTTGCTGAAAATAATGAGAAAAAAAGTATGTTTTATGTTAAATTCGATTATATATCTAGAAAATATCCATAAAAAGAAGGTTTGGATTCATTAACTTATATTTATATAACGTTTAAAATTATTTTCCAAAATGTAATAAGTGAATATCCATAATAATCATACCCTTTTTTTCTCGAAAATTTACACCTATTTTTGAAATGGTTGCAATCTTTATCTTCTTGAAACGAATATTCTTGAAAAGTATGTTTCGTTGTCATAAATCATTCGTCTAATTAATTTTAATTCAACCCATAACAGATTATTAAAATAAAAATACACTTTCTATTCAGTACGAATTCACAAAAATTGAAAACACTCTGTTACGGTAATATCATATATCATACATCATACCCACAGGTTATCCATCCGAAACAATTTTTAAAACTCAAAATGTAATTTAACCTTGATCAGGTATTGACGAATGATCACTTACAAGTAGGCCACCATTTTGGAAAAAGAAAATGTGTTGATAGTTGCCATATAAACAGCTGCATAGATATAATAAATAAGGAGGTATATATATCTATAATACTAAAATTACGAGGTCCAATTTGTCAGCCGTCATCACGTAAAAACGACGAATCACAGAATTCAACTTTATATATAACTAATATAGTACAAAGGTGTAGATTAAAAATTACACCACTCCAGGCCCTTTTGTTTTCCACGTAATTAATATTGTCAATAATTAAGAAGTTCCGGGTCGAGTCCGCTACCGATACCAATAGTATATTCACCTGTTACCTATTACCTTATCTGTACGTTCCGCATCTGACAGGCGCACCACCAAACGTTGTATTTAGGATTAATATGCTATATACACGGGTCATAACCACAGGGTTGACAATACTAAATTGTCAAATTGTAACCTATTGTAGTATTTTAATCAGTAAGACTTTCTAAGATAACAATACGAATACTAAAAATCTGGACTAAAAATAAGGCGTATAGGTACAGTTTTCAATTTGTTAGTGGGCATGACGTAAAACAGCGACGCAAAGAATTCAACTTTATTTATAACTTATATAGGACAATACTGTTGAATAAAAAATACTCCATTCCAGGACCTTTTGTTTTCCAAATAATTAATATTATTGTTCCAGTTCGACGGGTTCAAACAGAAAGACTTGAAAGCAGAGAAAAACTGTGTATCTTATAATCGGCATGACTTTATCAGATGACAATACTAATACAAAAATAAGGCTTGCGCATAGTTATATACTTTAATTCAGTCTCGGACCCGTGATATCACGGGTGTTTCTAGTGTATATATATATGTTTACATTGTAATAGGTTTACTGAACAATTTTAATTTGACTGTGTAAACTAAGGCATCAAATATTTTATAAGAAAGGTCTCAGGGGGTGATGAGGGAAATTTCAAGATTTTTATGCAAATTTATGTAGAAAAAAAGCAATGAAATTGTTTATGTCTTTTAATATTTCATGCGCTTTGATTAATTCAAAATTAAGTAAACGTGGAAGAAATAGTTTGATAGAGTTCTCTTCAGGGTTAAAAAAATTGTCCCTTTACAGCTGTTTGTTTAACGTTTTGTCAAACGAAAAGTACTGGAATGACATCCAAAACATATAATAAATTTAAATATTGAACCTTCTATTTTCTGCATACCAACAATCATGCAGCGGCTTGGGGTGGGGTTTCTAATATTATGATTTTTAGATACCCGTTAGCTTCCATTGTGGTTTTTTTTTTGTAGGTTTTATTTACAGTGAAGGAGATCTCGAGGATTCTACTTATTTTATTTTTACGCCTCTAAACAAAACGATTTAACTTTAAATTTGAACTGGATGACAGTAACCTCAAGTTCGTTCTCTTTCTTTTGGTCAATACATTTTTTAGTTTGCCGGTAACATTTTTGTAGGAGAAACAATGGATTGTGGGTATCCATCAATGACAAAATGTCAGTACATGCACTTCAAAAAGGAACAGCGCTTCATTGAAAGTTTTTCATCCCAAAATCACATTGATTCCTTCGTCAAGGAGAAAAATAACTCTCACCTCACTGCAAGTGAAAGAAGAGCGAAAGAATTTTTACTTCGAATAAACTTTGTAAGATGTTAAACCACTAATTCGAGCGCCGGTAAATAAAGAATTAAATTGAAGGTGAAAAACTGGTTACTCCTTGTAAAACACAATTCGACTGACAATTTTGAGGTATTCAAAGATGTAGGAATGAATTCCAGATATTGTATAGATTTGAGTTGTTCTTCATCATAACTCAAAACAATCGATCTTTTTAAAATCTTATAGAAAATTTTGACCGAATAATTTCTCAACATGCAATATGTGCCATTTTAATCTCAATGTGATTATTGATATTTCCAATAGCCATGAGTAGCATTTTCTTTAGTCTGAGCATTCATTACAAGTATATATTAGTATGTTCCACAACCAGGGTCCCATGATCTACATTTCATTCCATGCTCTAATTCAGTGCTTACTTTTTCCTCTTATGATTATGTTCTCAGTAATCCTTACTTAAATGTCAACTATATATTGTCTATAGTCTATAGATTTAGTGTAAAATATTACCATGCAGATATTGTTTAAACGAAAATTTGAAATTGACCAAGCTATTAAATTATATATGTGTGCTATTGCATTTGTTTGTCTTATTAATGCGTTTTGTTTTGCTCTGTGTCTCATAATACAAATCTTTAATGTGTTATAAATACATGGTATGGGCTTTGCTCATTGTTGAAGGACGTGTGGTGACCTATAGTTGTTTCTGTGTCATTTTGGTTTCTTGTGGAGAGTTGTTAATGACTATCATACCATATGTTCTTTTGTACACGTGTCATTCTATAACATTATCTTTCTGATTTACAGTTTATCGTGGAATTACAAAGCAGCATGTGAGATAATTCTAAACAATAGTACAAATAAGTAAGGAGTCGAGTTTAAACATCATTTAAACTGGATTAGCAAGAGAGCAGATAAAACAATTATGAGAAATAATCTCAATTGGAACTATCAGACAAAATGTATTAACAAGTGAGCCTGCAGAAATTCGATTCAAGACTTAATTCATTGATTCAGGAAATACTTTAATACAACTAGAAAGATACTTCTCTGAACAAGTAAACATTTAAACAATTGAACAATAAGTAAAAAATAAAACAGTTTTTGGAAAGATTGTGGATATTTCCTCGTAAATATCAGAAAACTAGGTAGCAAACGCATGCAAGAGTAGGAATCATTATATGCTAGACTTTGATTATACCAAAGGATACTTAACATCCGTTATTTGCTGCTGTAACGAGGAAATAAGGAAGACAATCATCACAGCTTCTAGATCTAGAAAATAAATCAACAAGATGTCAACTACCAAAATACCACATGTTTCAGAAGAAGAAGAGAACTTTTTAAGAATGCATTTATTGATGACTGGAATTTCTTCAAGAGCTGTACGAGTTTTATTTGACAAAGAGTTTTCTCCTGTCTGTTTAGGTGCTACAATTAAAAAGGAAACTGGGAAGCTGATTGACTTGAAAAATAAACGTATTATCAACGGAGCTCAATGGGAATTACTGTTTCCTCGTGTTGGTATGTATAATATGTATAAGATATTTTTGATTCGGGTGACTCAATATTCTAGTCTGCAACTTGTGCATTAATATTTCTGATATTCATTTATTTTTGATAGGAGTTATTGCCTTTGAAATTTTCAAAATATCGAACTGACTTTTAATAACTTCAAATGTTGCAGACAACATGGAATACATGTAATCAATCAAACCTCTTGTCTTCATAGACTGTCCTTTGATATACTAAGGAAAAATTAAAACACAATGCACACTTAAAAAATGAATGTTATAAAGGGAGAATAAAGCATGAAATTTGGAAGAGAATGGGAAAGTTTATTGTGCTATTGTAAAACATTTTTGTATTGTTGTCTTTTATTTTTCGCTTATGTGCTTTGTCTATATGCCTTTAAGGTTTCTTTGATACATATAAGTCGTTGCTCTGTACTCATACATCCCGTCATTGTGTTATTGTCCTATGGTAAATTAATGTATTGTTGTCTTCAATTGTTTGCTAATATGTTTGGTCTATATGCCATTGTATGCTTCTTTTTTTACATAAGAAATAAAATCACAAAAATACTGAACTTCGACATTGTTCGAGGAAAATTCAAAACAGAAAGTCCAAATGGCAAAACAAAAGCACAAAAACATGAAACGAATGAATAACAACTGTCATATTTCTGACTTGGTACAGACATGTTCATATGTAGAAAATGGTGGATTAGACATGTTTTTAACGCTTACTAAACCTCTCACTTGACAGCAGCATCAAATTCCATTATATTGACATTGATGCGTGACCAAAACAAACAAACACACTAAGTGAAAATGTCAAAAATAGGGGAACAGCAGTAAACATTGCGTTTTTATCTTAATTACTACAAAAATAAACGTATATATACACACAAACATTTACCATTTAAAAATACCACAATGACGGGATGTTTGAGTACAGAGCCAAAAAAAAAGAGATATAAAAAGGCACGCAAAGCACATCAGCAGAAATAAAAAAAAACAAGAATATAAAAATGGTCTTAAATTAATGACGAGAGGTATAAACACAATACCATTGTAATCAAGAAACACCAAAAGGCGCATAAACAAAGCATAATAGCAAAAATGAAAGAAAAGAATACAAAATGACGGGATGTATAAGTCGTGAGGTATAAAGGATTGAAATATTTTTAGTACTGGGACCAAATCCTTCCACTGACAGGCACATGTTAGGTTATCATTAACTCTGACGTAGAATCGCTCGTTTGACGTTCATTAATTGATCAGCATTTAAATGTCACACAGGTAGATATAAAATAATTTTGTCGTTCAAAGTAAGACATATTTGTTTGTTTTATAGGGATTAAGATTATAACACAATTTTGACTGCTGTACCCCTATTTTTAACATTTTTACCTATTATTTCTGTTTGTTTTGATCACACATTGCTGTCAATATAATATAATTTGTTGCCACTGTCATATAACTATCTTCAAAACCAAGATTAATTCACCATTTTCTACAAAGGAAACGCCTGTACCAAGTCAGAAATATGACAGTTGTTATGCATTCGTTTGATGTGTTTGAGCTTTAATTCAGCAATTTGATTAGGAACTTTCCATATCGAATTTTCTACGGAGTACAGTATTTTTGTGATTTTACTTTTTAGATGTTGCTTGTTTCTAAAAATACCAATAATACAAAACACATATTTTCTCATTATGTTAGCATGCTATTAATGGGACACACACACTTATTTGTTCTAGTATGCTACATCCTAGCGACCATGCTCAATGTACTAGATATATATTAACTTTATTTCCTTCTTATCGAAGATTTTGCATGTATTAAACACTGCTTGTACAATAATAATATTTACATATTGATCAAGACATTAGAGTGGTTGTATGATTTAAATGTCACATATTAATTAGATTGATTGAATCAGTTGAATCACTTTAAAGTAAATGATAATATTTCTGAAGGTAAGTTAACTGTTATATTAGACGCTGCACATTCGTTGAACATGTGTAATACACGTTTTTGAGAAATAAATACTGTTATCATTATCCAGATCATATTTCGTATAACATGACAAAAGTGTTGCTGTGAATGTGGATGATGTTAGATTGCCTAGATACACACTGAACACAATCGGATTAATACTTATTAAGTCATCCCAAAGCTTCGCTCTTAAGTCTGATAGACAATCGCACATACACATGATATGTTCAATAACGTTATAGAAAAACTGTCCACATTTATCGCATAAGAAAGGCGACTCTTCTGGTCGGATGACGAAACATAGGTCAACAATATATTTAGCTCCTTCTTGAAGTAAGGATTATTTTTAGAAATAACCCAAGCTCTGTGTGGTACAATGTGTTTGTGAATTGTACGAAAAATTTCAAAGTCACTGTCAACTGATATTCTTTGTTGCCATCTGTTGTTTTCGAAATTCGCTATGGAAGTGGAAATATATCTGTTCCATACAGCCTTACTTGGGAAGCTGCCTGATTTCATGAAATCTTCAACAAAGTTTACCAATTTGGCACTTGAAGGTAACCTTTTCACTCGATAATTCTACTTTTTAATTGACCGCAGCGATCTGGTGAGATCGTACATCTTAAATGTGATTGAGCATGTAGGGGATTTATAACTCTCTTGTATTTTCATTAAAGTGTATTTTGGTGATACTTATAATTGTTAATACTAAGGTTCTTTTAATTAAAATACGCTAAACCATCATGTATTATTTTGAAATTGATACGGATGATTTGAGTATATTCCAATGAAGTTTGTTTTTAGAAAAAAGGACCACGAGACGTTCTTTGACATAACCCTAGTTCATTAACTTTCTGCTTAGGCACTAGATACGTTTTATAAAGTTTGAATATCAGCTCAAAGTTTTTGTATACAAGATGAATTGGGAAACGTATATCCAGTATGCAGGTGAAATGGTATATTGCTGCTACGATGTTTTGAGGTTCAAAATTAAAACAGTCTCGTTAGTCATAGATTTTGGTAAGGTCAAATAATCGGTTATGTCAAATTCGAGGGACAAGTCTAAAATGAGGCAGAAGAAGCCGTGTCTGTTGTTTCTTTAAATTCTAATTGTGGAGGATGTATTAATGGAGATCAATCAGAAAAGTTTAGATTTTTAATGGAAAGAACATCATACATGTATCTATTAAAAAAATGATCTGGCGTCTTTGATCTTCTTGTGTTTTATAGTGTCTGAATGAACTCCAACTCATATGAAAATAAAAAGAGTTCGCCAGGAGAGGTGCGCAGATTGTTTAATTTTTTTGGCATTTGCAATCTTGGGATGGTACAATAATCAGTTAAACACAAATAAATGTTATCAAGTTTTTACGATTATTCCCTTTTTATGGATTGCGAGTTAGAATAGATGCAATAAGAGTATTAACATGGATTATAATTAATATTATTAACTAATGGAGACAAAACGTTTTATTGCATTTTGTAATCCCACTTTATCCCACATCCCTTTCTGTTTTATCCCCAATACCCAACATTACAGAGTCATACTATTCTCTAAAATAAATTAAAATGAGCATTTCAATCATTCCTTGAATTTATAAAATAAACATAATAATTTTGCATTAGGTTAAGACCATACTCATAAAGTTTCGTAAAAAAAAACAATCCTGTAAGTCACCTGCAAATAAAATCATACATTTCTTATTACAAAATCCATTCATACAGTGAAGAATATACGTATCTAGAATATTTTAGACAGAGTTGATGCTTTTTAGAATATGTTCAGAGAACAGCAGACTGTTAATAATAAGTTGAGTCAAATTCTCGAAGTGCTTAGATTTGTGAGTATGTCACTTTATGTGTTGAGACATACTTAGAGAATTTTCAGACTTTGATGACACAAATAAGAAAAAAAGAGAATAATTTAAATTAAAAAAGGTGTTGAGTTTATTTGGGGACATTATTACTTTCCGAAATATTCAGACACAATTCAAACAAATTTAGACAAACTTGGGTCATTTCAGAATCTTGTGACTTATATCGGTTTTATCAAGTGATTTATTAAAGAACAACACGAGCAGCAACTTAACGGCATTTAGTCATTGTTTCTACTGTTTAATAGTGTTTTAGTACATGTGATGTTGCACCAGGCTGATTAATTGTTCTAAATAATAAGGATGTTCTTATCCCAAGCATAAAAACATAGCCGTATTTGACACAGCCTTTTTCAACTTTTGATCTTCAGTGCTGTACCACTTTGTACTTTTTTTCGCTTTGGATCTTTTATATCTGGGCGTCACTGGTGAGTCTTGTGTGGACGAGGCGCGTTTTTGACGTATTGAATTTTAAACCTGATGCTTTTTGTTATTCATTAATCATGTGTTTCTTTGTCTAATACGTTCTTCTATTTATTTGTATTGTAGTCCTGTAATATTATGTTGTCATTTCAATGTTATATTTAACATTGCCATTAAAGTGCGAGGTTTGGCATGCCACAAAACCAGGTTCAACCCACCATTTTTTCCTTTAAAAATGTCCTGTACCAAGTCAGGAATATGGCCATTGTTATATTATTGTTCGTTTCTGTGTGTGTTACATTTTAACGTTGCGTCGTTTGTTTTCTCTTATTTTTGATAAGACGTGTCACGGTACTTGTCTATCCCAAATTCATGTATTTGGTTTTGATGTTATATTTGTTATTCTCGTGGGATTTTGTCTGATGCTTGGTCCGTTTCTGTGTGTGTTACATTTTAGTGTTGTGTCGTTGTTCTCCTCTTATATTTAATGCGTTTCCCTGGGTTTTAGTTTGTTACCCCGATTTTGTTTTTTGTCCATGGATTTATGAGTTTTGAATAGCGGTATACTACTGTTGCCTTTATTGATAAATATTGATACAGATGAATGATTCGGAGACAAAAAGGAACATATTATATATAGAAAAGATCCTCCTACAGTTTTCCATCCATAATCATTAAACTTTTAGGAATGATCTATTTGATGCTGATTTTCATGACAAATTTTAAAAAGCTTCAACAGTGTTGAAAATACATCTGTTTCCAAGATGATGACGAATGTATTCTAATTTTCAAAACCATAATCCTGTGCTATGTAACATAACCGAATTAGACTTTTCAACATGTCTGAACTTACATGAGCAACACGATGAGTGCCACATTTGGCGCATAATTTGTTTACCCTTCCGGAGCACATGAGAACACCTTGGTTCTTGGTGCTTTATAACGCTCAGTCTTTAAATTTTAAATTTTGTTTTGTAGACTGGTGTATAGCTCTTTGTCGTTTTTTTTACGATAGCGTTGTTAAATTGTCTTTGACTTATGAGCTGATATATGCCTTTGATATCTTCTATTTCTCTTTATATGAAAGGGGTCGTTTTTAATATTTACCTACAGAACTTCTAATGTTAATTAATTGAAAAATTTATATTTGTTTTATTTGATTCATTTAATGGACTTTTCCTATATTTGTGTAACAGGTGTGCCCGACTCTAACACTTTTGATGTCACATTAATGGTGATATTACTCAGAAATTTGACAGAAATACCCCCGCCTACAGTAGGATATGATAAACTACCATTAAGTACAGATACCACACCCACGGCTGACCTGGCAAGAATCAAACTCTACAGAAATTTCCTACATCATTTTGAAGACGGAAAGATTAAATCTACAGTCTTTGTTACTGCATGGGAAGATATCAGGGGAGTAAGAATACCTTTTCACGTTTTTTTACTCTTTGATATTTTAATAAGCTTTTAATAAAACAGTTAGAAGGAAAAAACGAAAAACATATTTTTTCCTAGTAATTACTTAATCTGTTTTATTGTTCGTCATATCAAGGTGGCGATTGCCCTTAATTCAGTTATGTTAACGACTACTCGAATACACAAACTGCCTGAACAGTGCAAACTTAGCAAAGTACATGTAGATAATTATGAATATTGATTTGCAAGTATTTCTTTATTTGAAACAAAGATAAATTCTGCACATTTTTTGAAACGTGCAAATTTAACAAAGACTAATAGGGGAAAATCAATGGTGGTATTACACCTGAACCTGACTTCATAATTCAATGTTCGGTTTTTTAAAAGGTCTTGAAATTTAAATAGCCGTTTTGTTTTCAAAATGATGTATTAACTATAGTGATCGATCTATTACTATTCAGAAATTAGACACAGTTATTAATTAATTTATGGTACAGTTTGAATTTTTCAAATTTATATTTTTTTAATCTCGTAATGATTATAATGACATCTTCTTGTTTATAGACTGTTAGTTTCGAATATATGATTTATATCTGTAATTTTCAATTTTAAAAGGCTGTGAAGAGACTTGGTGGTCTGGATATGGATGAGGAATGTCAAGAGCTAAGATCAAAACATTTAGACCAATCAACAGTACCTTGGAATATTAGAGGTAAGATCTCGGACAGAAAACTTTAGCAAGTAGTGATAAAAACTATTATCATATACCTAAGGGTGTCCTTAGGTGAGATTTAGGAATTTTCGTCAAATGTTCGGACATTTTATTTTTTTTCACTTTTATACAGGATAAAGTATTTTACCCCATAAAACCGAATTCTGATTTTCATGTAAGACTTCAAGAGCCCATTAAATGTCATTTACCAAAATTTAGTCAGGTTCTAGATTTATTTTCTTTCGATCTGAGACCTAAATAATACCAATGCAAATATAAGTTTAAGTTTGAGCCATTTTGAAAAAATAAATGTTTCAAATTGGAGCTCAATAACCTATCAATATTCTTTGCTAATTTTGTTCCTTCACTAATGTTTTTTTGACTTATAGAAGACACGATAGTTTGTATATCCAACATTCATGTATTTACTTTTGATGTTTCTGTTACGGTTTCGGTGGATTATCTGTTACAATGTATGACTTTTCGTTGATTGCTCATATAATTTCGAAACTGGTTTTCTATAACATCATTATCATGAAATTTGTTGGACGAGTATGGTTAAAATAATTGTATGAAGTTCAAGACTGCATGTTAGTTACCTCAGCGCGTCACTGTTTTTTATTTTTATAACCTGTAGGGTTTGTCGTTAATGGAATATGTTCGTTATAATTCTGCAGTTTGCATGTTGTGTCGACTTTTATATTATTTGTTTGTGCGTTTCTCTGTGTTGAATGTTCTTGCGTGTAAGTTTGCTGTATTGCTATCACGTAGTGTTGTCATTTCAAGCTAAGTTGGAATTCGTTTAAGACATTCATATCCCAACAATGTTTCTACCTACCTTTGAACGATGTGCAACCGGAAGAAGCTTCCAAACTATTTCGGCAAACTCAGCGACTGCAATATTTAATTGGAGTTTATGGATTCATAAAAACAAATGAAATAAACATGTCCAGAGGACATAGTTTATTTCAGAATAAGTTAATATTATCTTCTCTTAACATGTTACATATTTTTCATCACAGTTTTCCTTCAACATTGCTATTTATTTTTCACGAACTACGTTGGTTCTTCTTTGTAGCCTTCATTACTCATCCTAGTTTATTAATTACATTTGATATTATGAAAACTACTATTAATAAACTATTAATGCTTTATTCATTATGAATGATCAGATTGATACATTCATTCCGTACACATTATACTTGCTTCATATGACTTTATGACATATGTTGGCGAAAAAATTAAATACAATACCATAAAAACATCCGGAAGTACATTTCTGTATCTAAACTTTAGAAAGTTGCGATTAAATTTGGGTAGGATGCATTTCAATTCTGAAACCAATCACCCGTCATTTAGAAATGATGATAGGTCACACATATTCAACATCGGCTTTAAAAGTAATTTATAAAAAGAATGGCCAACGTAGATACAAGTATCTTGTCTTAGGGAGGGATAAATCCTACTTTGTAAAGAATCACTCTGATTCAAACAAAAAATTCTCTGAGACTGATATTATCAAGATGCTTGATTTCTTGATTGACAACATATTTGTTACGTTCGGAGGACGTGTTTTTCAACAGACTGTCGGCATTCCAATGGGAACAAACTGTGCCCCTCTACTCGCCGACTTGTTTCTTTATTATTATGAGGCTGACTTCATGCAGGAACTTCTTAGGAAGAAAGATAAGAAGTTAGCAATATCCTTTAACTCTACTTTCCGCTATATAGATGATGTTCTTTCACTAAACAATTCAAAATTTGGTGACTATGTGGAACGCATCTATCCAATCGAACTAGAGATAAAGGATACTACAGATACAGTTAAGTCGGCTTCATATCTTGACTTACATCTAGAAATTGACAATGAGGGTCGGTTGAAAACAAAACTTTACGACAAAAGAGATGATTTCAGCTTTCCAATTGTGAACTTTCCATTTCTAAGTAGCAACATTCCAGCAGCACCTGCATACGGGGTATATATCTCCCAATTGATACGATATTCCCGTGCTTGCATTTCCTATCATGATTTTCTTGATAGAGGTTTGCTGCTCACAAGGAAGCTATTAAACCAAGAGTTCCAAATGGTGAAGTTGAAATCATCCCTTCGTAAATTTTACGGACGCCATCACGAGTTGGTTGACCGTTATGGAATAACCGTTTCACAAATGATATCGGATATGTTCCTTACGTCGTAACTACAATCCCCTTCCCTTTCATGAATATGACCTACCGAATAAGACTATTTACCGGATTTGTAATCACTTAAGCAACACGACGGGTGCCACATGTGGAGCAGGATCTGCTTACCCTTCCGGAGCACCTGAGATCACCCCTAGTTTTTGGTGGGGTTCGTGTTGTTTATTCTTTAGTTTTCTATGTTGTGTCGTGTGTACTATTGTTTTTCTGTTTGTCTTTTTTATTTTTAGCCATGGCGTTGTCAGTTTGTTTTAGATTTATGAGTTTGACTGTCCCTTTGGTATCTTTCGTCCCTCTTTTATACATGTATTTATTTAAATATAATGTGAAAATGTATGCATAATTTAGGGTTTTGTTTGATGAGTAAAGCACACATGAATCACTTTGTATGATTAATATTTTACTTGGAGTTTTGATAGAGAATTTGAAAGAGCTTTTGATGCATCTCTTCGAAGAAACAAACAGTTCATTCCACTCATTGTTTTAAATGTATCTCCAGTTCATGTTATCCCCTGTTTTTGATTTATCATATCTCCCTTTGGTTTGTTCAATGTGAATGAAAACATGATTTGTTTGAGAGAATGTGAGAAATAATTTAGATACTAACTTGGAAATATTTTGTAAGTTTCTCCTTTATTTAACAACCAATAATATTGATTTATTTATGTTTTAGTACAAATCATTCAAATATTGGATCAGTGGCAAAAGAATGATGAATACTTTGTCGAAACTAAAGCTGCAAAACATGTACTAAAATGTATTCAAGAAAATAGTTGTGTCACCATAACTGCTAGTTCTGGTGTTGGCAAGACAGCAACCCTACAACATGTAGTTTTAAAAATGGCAGAAGATGGATATGATGTACTTCTTGTAAACAATCCGCATAACATTATTGAGTTTTATAATCCAAATCAGAAAACATTGTTTGTTATTGATAACTTTTGTGGAACATATTCTATTAACCAGTCTGATCTATACAATTGGGAATCAGTTATGATGCGTATTGAAGAGCTAGTTCATAAATCACTCATAAAAATTATTGTTGCCTGTAGGATACAAGTATACAAAGATAACAAATTTGAAGCGCTTTCTATTTTCAAAACAAATGTATGTAACTTGTTATCAGAAAATTTATGTTTGTCACAGGCTGAAAAGACGTTAATAGCAGACATGTACCTTGAAACAGAGGCTACTGAGATTATCCAATATAGTCATTTATATGACTGTTTTCCGCTTCTATGTAAACTTTATCGTGATAACACTGAACCCAGTATTACAGCATTTTTCAGGAATCCATTTTCAGTATATGAAGCAGAAATCGAACAGCTCAAGAAGAAAGAAATTTTTGGAAAATACTGTGCTTTGGCATTGTGTGTCATGTTCAATAACGAGTTAAAGAAGGAAGTGTTAACAGAAGAGATAGATAAAGGAACAAAAAGGATCATAAAGAATACGTGTGAGGCTTGTAGGTTAGAAAGAGGTACATCAAGATTAATGTTATTGGATGAACTTGATTCACTCGAACATACATTTTTGAAAAAAGAAGATGGCGTTTACAGAACAATACATGATAAACTATTCGAGTTTTTATCTTATTATTTTGGGAAGATGATAATTCAGTGTGTGATTAAGAATTCACATTATATGTTTATCAGCGAACGACTTTCTTTTAAAAGAGAAGAAGATATGGACCAGTATATCACAGTTGTACCACCACAATACCATCAAATTTACATACAAAGAATGATTAATGACTGGTCTAATGGTATACTTACACCAGTGTTCAATAACAAAAATATGGACAAACCAGATTTCAGAAACAGATTTCTGAATTTTGTGGAAACACTTGATTTATCATACCAAAAACAATTAGCCCAAACTGATGATATCATACACAAACATAATGCACTATTGGAATGTTGTTTTAAATGTGACTTTTCTTTAATTCAGTGGTTTTGTTATCATGGTGCAGATGTTAACCAATGTAGATGTGATGGTGTAAGTCCTTTATTTGTTTCATCACACACAGGTGATACTAAAGCAGTGAAGCTGTTACTTGGATACAAGGGAGACGTTAATAAATGTAATAAGAATGAAGTCTCTCCCCTGTTTATAGCGTGTCAGAAGAACCATGTTGATATAGTTAAGATGCTACTTGACTACAAGGCAGATGTTAATAAATGTGATGAGGATGAAGTATCTCCTTTGTTTATGGCTTGTCAGACGAATCATGTTGATATAGTTAAGATGCTACTTGAAAACAAGGCAGACGTTAATAAATGTAGAAAGGATGAAGTATCTCCTTTGTTTGTGGCTTGTCAGGGGAATCAAGTTCATATAGTTAATATGCTACTTGAAAACAAGGCAGACGTTAATAAATGTAATAAGAATGAAGTATCTCCCCTGTTTATGGCTTGTCAGAATGATCATGTTGAAGTAGTTAAGATGCTACTTGAATACAAGGCAGACGTTAATAAATTGAGAGCTGATGAAGTATCTCCCATGTTTATAGCTTGTCACATGGATCATGTTGATATAGTTAAGATGCTACTTGAATACAAGGCAGATGTTAATAAATGTGATGCAGATGAAGTATCTCCTTTGTTTATGGCTTGTCAGGAGAATCAAGTTGATATACTTAAGATTCTACTTGAATACAAGGCAGACGTTAATAAATGTAAAGCTGAAGAAGTATCTCCCCTGTTTATAGCGTGTCAGAAGGATCATGTTGATATAG
Organism: Mytilus edulis; assembly: GCA_019925275.1. Taxonomy (NCBI): domain Eukaryota; kingdom Metazoa; phylum Mollusca; class Bivalvia; order Mytilida; family Mytilidae; genus Mytilus; species Mytilus edulis. The sequence continues at coordinate 19,468,537 of CM034356.1, read as the reverse complement.
TTAAGATGCTACTTGACTACAAGGCAGATGTTCATAAATGTGATGAGGATGAAGTATCTCATTTGTTTATGGCTTGTCAGGAGAATCAAGTTGATATAGTTAAGATTCTACTTGAATACAAGGCAGATGTTAATAAATGTAATGCCGAAGAAGTATCTCTCCTGTTTATAGCGTGTCAGAAGGACCATGTTGATATAGTTAAGATGCTACCTGAATACAAGGCAGATGTTAATAAATGTAATGAGGATGAAGTATCTCCTTTGTTTATGGCTTGTCAGGGGAATCATGTTGATATAGTTAAGATGCTACTTGAAAACAAGGCAGATGTTAATAAATGTGATGCAGATGAATTATCTCCTTTGTTTATGGCTTGTCAGGAGAATCAAGTTGATATACTTAAGATTCTACTTGAATACAAGGCAGACGTTAATAAATGTTATAAGAATGAAGTATCTCCTTTGCTTATGGCTTGTCAGAAGTGTCATGTTGATATCGTTAAGATGCTACTTGAATACAAGGCAGATGTTAATAAATGTGATGAGGATGAAGTATCTCCTTTGTTGATGGCTTCTCAGGAGAATCAAGTTCATATAGTTAATATGCTACTTGAAAACAAGGCAGAGGTTAATAAATGTAATAAGAATGAAGTATCTCCTTTGTTGATGGCTTGTCAGAAGTATCATGTTGATATCGTTAAGATGCTACTTGAAAACAAGGCAGACGTTAATAAATGTAATAGGAATGAAGTATCTCCCCTGTTTATGGCTTGTCAGAATGATCATGTTGAAGTAGTTAAGATGCTACTTGAATACAAGGCAGACGTTAATAAATTGAGAGCTGATGAAGTATCTCCCCTGTTTATAGCTTGTTACATGGATCATGTTGATATAGTTAAGATGCTACTTGAATACAAGGCAGATGTTAATAAATGTATTAAGGATGAAGTATCTCCTTTGTTGATGGCTTGTCAGGAGAATCAAGTTCATATAGTTAATATGCTACTTGAAAACAAGGCAGAGGTTAATAAATGTAATAAGAATGAAGTATCTCCTTTGTTGATGGCTTGTCACAAGTATCATGTTGATATCGTTAAGATGCTACTTGAAAACAAGGCAGACGTTAATAAATGTAATAGGAATGAAGTATCTCCCCTGTTTATGGCTTGTCAGAATGATCATGTTGAAGTAGTTAAGATGCTACTTGAATACAAGGCAGACGTTAATAAATTGACAGATGATGAAGTATCTCCCCTGTTTATAGCTTGTCACATGGATCATGTTGATATAGTTAAGATGCTACTTGAATACAAGGCAGATGCTAATAAATGTAATAAGAATGAAGTATCTCCCCTGTTTATGGCTTGTCAGGAGAATCATGTTGATATAGTTAAGATGCTACTTGACAACAAGGCAGATGTTAATAAATGTGATGAGGATGAAGTATCTCCTTTGTTTATGGCTTGTCAGAAGGATCATGTTGATATAGTTAAGATGCTACTTGAATACAAGGCAGATGCTAATAAATGTAATAAGCATGAAGTATCTCCCCTGTTTATGGCTTGTCAGGAGAATCATGTTGATATAGTTAAGATGCTACTTGACAACAAGGCAGATGTTAATAAATGTGATGAGGATGAAGTATCTCCCCTTTTTATAGCGTGTCAGAAGGATCATGTTGATATAGTTAAGATGCTACTTGACTACAAGGCAGACGTTAATAAATTGAGAGCTGATGAAGGATCTCCTTTGTTTATGGCTTGTCAGGAGAATCATGTTGATATAGTTAAGATGCTACTTGAAAACAAGGCAGACGTTAATAAATGTAATAAGGATAAAGTATCTCCTTTGTTTATGGCTTGTCAGAAGTATCATGTTGATATAGTTAAGATGCTACTTGAAAACAAGGCGGACGTTAATAAATGTAATAGGAATGAAGTATCTCCCCTGTTTATGGCTTGTCAGAATGATCATGTTGAAGTAGTTAAGATGCTACTTGAATACAAGGCAGACGTTAATAAATTGACAGATGATGAAGTATCTCCCCTGTTTATAGCTTGTTACATGGATCATGTTGATATAGTTAAGATGCTACTTGAATACAAGGCAGATGTTAATAAATGTAATGAGGATGAAGTATCTCCTTTGTTTATGGCTTGTCAGGAGAATCAAGTTGATATAGTTAAGATTTTACTTGACAACAAGGCAGATGTTAATAAATGTGATGAGGATGAAGTATCTCCTTTGTTTATGGCTTGTCAGAAGGATCATGTTGATATAGTTAAGATTCTACTTGAATACAAGGCAGACGTTAATAAATGTAAAGCTGAAGAAGTATCTCCCCCTTTTATAGCGTGTCAGAAGGATCATGTCGATATAGTTAAGATGCTACTTGACTACAAGGCAGATGTTAATAAATGTGATGAGGATGAAGTATCTCCTTTGTTTATGGCTTGTCAGGAGAATCATGTTGATATAGTTAAGATGCTACTTAAAAACAAGGCAGACGTTAATAAATGTAATAAGGATAAAGTATCTCCTTTGTTTGTGGCTTGTCAGGAGAATCAAGTTCATATGGTTAATATGCTACTTGAAAACAAGGCAGACGTTAATAAATGTAATAAGAATGAAGTATCTCCTTTGTTTATGGCTTGTCAGGAGAATCATGTTGATATAGTTAAGATGCTACTTGAAAACAAGGCGGACGTTAATAAATGTAATAAGGATGAAGTATCTCCTTTGTTTGTGGCTTGTCAGGAGAATCATGTTGATATAGTTAATATGCTACTTGAAAACAAGGCAGACGTTAATAAATGTAATAAGAATGAAGTATCTCCTTTGTTTATGGCTTGTCAGGAGAATCATGTTGATATAGTTAAGATGCTACTTGACTACAAGGCAGATGTTAATAAATGTGATGAGGATGAAGTATCTCCTTTGTTTATGGCTTGTCAGGAGAATCATGTTGATATAGTTAAGATGCTACTTGACTACAAGGCAGATGTTAATAAATGTGATGAGGATGAAGTATCTCCTTTGTTTGTGGCTTGTCAGGAGAATCAAGTTCATATAGTTAATATGCTACTTGAAAACAAGGCAGACGTTAATAAATGTAATAAGAATAAAGCATTTCCTTTGTTTATGGCTTGTCAGGAGAATCATGTTGATATAGTTAAGATGCTACTTGAATACAATGCAGATGTTAATAAATGTGATGAGGATGAAGTATCTCCCCTGTTTATAGCGTGTCAAAATGACCATGTTGATATAGTTATGATGCTACTTGAATACAAGGCAGATGTTAATAAATGTAATGAGGATGAAGTATCTCCTTTGTTTATGGCTTGTCAGGAGAATCATGTTGATATAGTTAAGATGCTACTTGAAAACAAGGCAGACGTTAATAAGTGTAATAAGAATGAAGTATCTCTTTTGTTTATGGCTTGTGAGAAGTATCATTTTGATATCGTTAAGATGCTACTTGACTACAAGGCAGATGTTAATAAATGTGATGCTCCCTAAACCAAAAACAGAATTGTTCAAAAAATCTTTTATGTATACTGGACCATTCTTGTGGAATAATTTGCCAATACCATTAAGAAATATTACAAATGTTAATTCTTTCAAATACAAATAACAGATCATTTATTGAAATCAACCTAGCTGTATCAATAATATAAAAAACTGATCACGTCATCATGTTTATTTTTTCATCACATTTTATCAAGTTGTATTGAACATTATTATCAAACTTAACTTTTTATACTAATGTATGCAATGTATATGTTTGCATTTTGTTTGATTTTTTATGTCGAGGGCCTCAGGGAAGATTAGTTATATAGCTAACTGTGTAACCCTCTTAAAATAAAGTATTGTTGTTGTTGTTGTTGTTGTTGATGAGGAAGAAGTATCTCCTTTGTTTATGGCTTGTCAGGAGAATCAAGTTGATATAGTTAAGATGCTACTTGAAAACATGGCAGACGTTAATTAATGTAATTAGGATGAAGTATCTCCTTTGTTTGTGGCTTGTCAGGAGAATCAAGTTCATATAGTAAATATGCTACTTGAAAACAAGGCAGACGTTAATAAATGTAATAAGAATGAAGTATCTCCTTTGTTTATGGCTTGTCAGAAGTATCATGTTGATATCGTTAAGATGCTACTTGAAAACAAAACAGACGTTAATAAATGTAATAAGAATGAAGTATTTCCCCTGTTTATGGCTTGTCAGAATGATCATGTTGAAGTTATTAAGATGCTACTTGAATAAAAGGCAGACGTTAATAAATTGAGAGCTGATGAAGTATCTTCCCTGTTTATAGCTTGTCACATGGATCATGTTGATATAGTTAAGATGCTACTTGAATACAAGGCAGATGTTAATAAATGTGATGCAGATGAAGTATTTCCTTTGTTTATGGCTTGTCAGGAGATTCAAGTTGATATAGTTGAGATTCTACTTGAATACAAGGCAGATGTTAATAAAGGTAAAGCTGAAGAAGTATCTCCCCTGTTTATAGCGTGTCAGAAAGATCATGTTGATATAGATAAGATGCTACTTGACTACAAGGCAGATGTTAATAAATGTGATGAGGATGAAGTATCTCCTTTGTTTATGGCTTGGCAGGAGAATCAAGTTGATATAGTTGAGATTCTACTTGAATACAAGGCAGACGTTAATAAATGTAAAGCTGAAGAAGTATCTCCCCTGTTTATAGCGTGTCAGAAGGACCATGTTGATATAGTTAAGATGCTACTTGAATACAAGGCAGATGTTAATAAATGTAATGCCGAAGAAGTATCGCCCCTGTTTATAGCGTGTCAGAAGGATCATGTTGATATAGTTAAGATGCTACTTGACTACAAGGCAGATGGTAATAAATGTGATGAGGATGAAGTATCTCCTTTGTTTATGGCTTGTCAGGAGAACCATGTTGATGTAGTTAAGATGCTACTTGAATACAAGGCAAACGTTAATAAATGTAAAGCTGAAGAAATATCTCCCCTGTTTATAGCGTGTCAGAATGATCATGTTGATATAGTTAAGATGCTACTTGAATACAAGGCAGATGTTAATAAATGTGATGAGGATGAAGTATCTCCTTTGTTTATGGCTTGTCAGGAGAATCATGTTGATATAATTAAGATGCTACTTGACTACAAGGCAGATGTTAATAAATGTGATGAGGATGAAGTATCTCCTTTGTTTATGGCTTGTCAGGAGAATCATGTTGATATAGTTAAGATGCTACTTGAAAACAAGGCAGACGTTAATAAATGTAATAAGGATGAAGTATCTCCTTTGTTTGTGGCTTGACCTGAGAATCAAGTTCATATAGTTAATATGCTACTTGAAAACAAGGCAGACGTTAATAAATGTAATAAGAAGGAAGTATCTCCTTTGTTTATGGCTTGTCAGAAGTATCATGTTGATATCGTTAAGATGCTACTTGAAAACAAGGCAGACGTTAATAAATGTAATAAGAATGAAGTATCTCCCCTGTTTATGGCTTGTCAGAATGATCATGTTGAAGTAGTTAAGATGCTACTTGAATACAAGGCAGACGTTAATAAATTGAGAGCTGATGAAGTATCTCCCCTGTTTATAGCTTGTAACATGGATCATGTTGATATAGTTAAGATGCTACTCGAATACAAGGCAGATGTTAATAAATGGGATGCAGATGAAGTATTTCCTTTGTTTATGGCTTGTCAGGAGAATCAAGTTGATATAGTTGAGATTCTACTTGAATACAAGGCAGACGTTAATCAATATAAAGATGAAGAAGTATCTCCCCTGTTTATAGCGTGTCAGAAGGATCATTTTCATATAGTTAAGATGCTACTTGACTACAAAGCAGATGTTAATAAATGTGATGAGGATGAAGTATCTCCTTTGTTTATGGCTTGTTAGGAGAATCAAGTTGATATAGTTAAGATGCTACTTGAATACAAGGCAGACGTTAATGAATGTAATAAGAATGAAGTATCTCCCCTGTTTATAGCGTGTCAGAAGGATCATGTTGATATAGTTAAGATGCTACTTGGCTACAAGGCAGATGTTAATAAATGTGATGAGGATGAAGTATCTCCTTTGTTAATGGCTTGTCAGGAGAATCATGTTGATATAGTTAAAATGCTACTTGAATACAATGCAGATGTTAATAAATGTAATGCTGAAGAAGTATCTCCCCTGTTTATAGCGTGTCAGAAGGACCATGTTGATATAGTTATGATTCTACTTGAATACAAGGCAGATGTTAATAAATGTGATGAGGATGAAGTATCTCCTTTGTTTATGGCTTGTCAGAGCAATCATGTTGATATAGTTAAGATGCTACTTGAATACAAGGCAGATGTTAATAAATGTAATGGCGAAGAAGTATCTCCCGTGTTTATAGAGTGTCAGAAGGACCATGTTGATATAGTTAAGATGTTACTTGAATACAAGGCAGATGTTAATAAATGTAATGCCAAAGAAGTATCGCCCCTGTTTATAGCGTGTCAGAAGTTGTTAAGATGCTACTTGAATACAAGGCAGACGTTAATCAATTGAGAGCTGCAGATGAAGTATTTCCTATGTTTATGGCTTGTCAGGAGAATCAAGTTGATATAGTTAAGATGCTACTTGGAAACAAGGCAGACGTTAATAAATGTAATAAGAATGAAGTATCTCCCCTGTTTATGGCTTGTCAGAAGAATCAAGTTGATATAGTTAAGATGCTACTTGGAAACAAGGCAGACGTTAATAAATGTAATAAGAATGAAGTATCTCCCCTGTTTATTGCTTGTCAGAAGTATCATGTTGATATAGTTGAGATGCTACTTGAAAACAAGGCAGACGTTAATAAATGTAATAAGAAGGAAGTATCTCCCCTGTTGGTAGCATGTGAATTAAATCATGATGATGTAGTTAGGATGCTAGTTGAATTCAATGCAGACGTTAATAAATGTACAGCTGATGAAGTATCTCCCTTGTTTATGGCTTCTCAGAAGAATTATATTGATATAGTTAAGATGTTACTTGAATACAAGGCAGATATTAATAAAAGTACTGAGAATGAAGTATCTTCCCTATACATTGCTTGTCAGGAGAATCATGAAGAAATAGTTAATATGTTACTTGAAGACAAAGCAGACGTTAATAAATGTACTGAGAATGAAGTATCTCCTTTGCAAATAGCTCGTCATAATAATCATCTTGCTGTAGTTAACATATTATGTGAATACAAAGCAGACTTTAATAAACCAAACCAGTGATGAAGCATAGTAGATATGTAACTGGACAACAAGGCAGACGTTAATCGGTGCAGAAACAATAGAGAATCCTATTTTTTACGTGTCTTACCATTTATTCAGTTGTGATGATGAAATAGATGGATCAATAGGCAAAATTTATTTTACATAGGCGGTATTGGTAACGTTTTATTCTGTAGCTCAGTCCATATCGTAAACTTGGATGTGTTTGATAGGTCGTTTCGAAGCTGGGACATTTTCACAAGTGTGATTAAATTGTCCGGGTACGAAGTGAGATTCCTGTTTCCGTAAATTAGCATACACCGAAAATCCTTCCGTGATCCGGCTCCTTCTGGTGAAAAATCCTTTTCACACAATAAGTTCTTAAAAGATTTATACAGTTGACAATGTTTGATAGCTACATAGTTTTTTTCATATTTATTCTAGTGGGATGTCCAGTGAAAGAAAAAATCATTCTTGTTATAATAGAGTCCAAAAAGTCAAAAATAAAACAATACAGGTGTTGATACTGATCAGAAATTATTTCTAAATAATGATTGATTATAAATATACATTTTTTTTTACAGAAAAATCATTTGTTTAACTGTGTTATTAAAATATACATGCAAATACACGATGTTTTATATGTAGTATTTAGCGAGATAATTGCTGAAGAAGCTTTCTAAATTAAAATTTAAAAACTGCCTATCTTTGCTGCATATTGATAGAAAAAATAGAAAAAAATATGTATATTCTAAATCGAAAATCATTCAAATCACCAATTTTCTGAGTGTTCAAAAAGTCATTAGTATGTTACAACTTCTCAAAGTATGCTTATTTTTTTAAGATATCGAGCACATCGTTCTGTTGATGTCACATAAATGTACCCATAAAAAAACTGTCTGTGTAGGTGGAAAAAATCAAAAATAACGTTTTTTTAATAAGGTAGTTATCATTCTTCTATTTTGTATACAAATTTTAAGAGTCACGAGGTTTGTTCGCGTATTTGTGGTCTTCACGATCTATTCAAATTCAATGTTTACATCGATATTAGGTATTCTTGCTTAATAACTTTATTTTAAAAGGGCAAATCTTTTCTGCTTAGCAATAAACTCATCATAGATACCAGGACTGAAATTTCATATTTACGCCAGGCGCGCGTGTCGTCTACAAAAGACTCATCAGTGACGCTCGAATAAAAAAACATGTTAAATAGGCCAAATAAAGTACGAAGTTGAAGAGCATTGAGGACCACAAATTCCTAAAAGTTTTGCCAAATACAGCTAAGGTAATCTATTCCTGAAGTAGAAAAGCCTTAGTATTTCAAAAATTCTAAATTTTGTTAACAGCTAATTTATAGTTATGAACATATCAATCGACTCCTATGGAATGTTTTCCTTGACTTTCTCTATTCTACCTGAGCATGTGCAAGAGAAGTATAAAAATAGTCAGAAAATAAATTGAATTGATACTCCTAGAATGTATTCGCGTAGCAACATTTAAGACCAATTTTACTCTGAGCATCTATGGCCTGTTGTACTTGTTGCTGACTATTAAAGATGGAAAATAATAACATTGACTGGAAGTTTTGTTTTTGTTTTAATTTATTTCTATTTTTACAATTTACCAGTACGTTTTACAGTGAATCGATATTTGATAACGTCCTTGCTAAAATGGGAAAAACATTGAGAAGATCTAGTTCTCCGTTTTTACAGGGGAGGTGTTATTTTGGCACTTGATGTCCCACTGCGTTTAATGGTCATCTACTTTCCAAATCAACACAAATGATTAAGCTCCGTCACTTTTTAAAAACATGTCCATAAAAAGGTTTTTAAATGTATTACAGTGAAAACCTTTTTATAAGTGAGAAATACACATGAGGTTTTTCAGTAAACATTATGACAGCACGCGTATCATGATGTCATTACATACCGCCAGATTAAAATACATTTGTAATGCTAAGTACAGATGGCAGTGTTACAGGACGAACAGTTGTTTAAGTGTTTACACAATGTAGCTTGAAAGGGGGAGTCGAAAAGATCATTAATTTTATAAGTTTTTTTGTATATGATATCTAGACCATAGCAACAATTTTAGTATCAGCATGTTTTGAACATAAATCAAATATGACTAATTTCAATTGCATAAATATCATTTAAAACAATCTATAGCTTTCTTATAAAAAAATGCTTTACAGTTATTCAGAACTTTTAAAAACCTCCGATTTGCCGTCTTATATTAAATTGAAATGATATATCTGAAACTCAAATAAGACCCAAAAAAAATTACCCAGGTTGTGTTATCATTTAAATACATGAGTATTATTGAAGGAGAAAAAATCAAATTCTTGAAAATTTTATCACAAAAATAGAGAGATGCTTCTCCACTGTGGCTTTTGATATAAAAAGACGATATGGTATGGTTGCCTATGAAACAACTGTCCAAGAGAAACAAAAATGACACATAATTTAACAATTATAGGTAACTGTACGGCCTCCAACAATGCGTAAAGCCAATACAGCATAGTCAGCTATAACAGGCCCTGAAATGACATTATGAACCTTCATTTAAACCGTTTTGATAATGTATGAGGAGCAATCCGAAGTAGCTTAATAACTACAAAGGTTGAAGCACTTTTAGTTTAATATGGTTGGCCCTTCCCCTTTCCTCCGAACCTCCGAAAAAATCATTCTTTTCTTAAGCCATGTTTGTCTGTTTATGTGCATATGTTGATGACCCCTTAATAATTGACAGTCACATTATGGTGAAAAACACATGTATCGAATTATACTCGTATGGAGTATGTTTTATTCCTTAATTATCAGTTATTCCTGTATAGACTAGAATGATAATAACATGAATAACATAGCAGTGTTTTTAGTGTGTTGTGTTTACTTAAAATTTAATAATGTTTAATGTTTCCATAAGAAGTTAGTGCCTTTTTCGAGTCAATAACACGTGCCTTTCATCGTGGCATGCAGACCAAGTTGTTTTGATTCTACTTTAAAAATAGTGTTCCAGCCCCGTGCCATTTATAAATTTCAAAAGCGAAAATTGTTGCCGATATTTGTAGATAATGTCAATCTAGAATCAACATTGCTATGGAGGCATTTATCAAAGATAATTAACCTTCCTTTCCATAATTTACTCTGGTGTACAAGATTCAATGAGACATAAATCAGTCTGACAAATTCTGAAATATATTTTGTAAATTAGGTCATTATCACTTCACCTGGATTTTTTGTCTACGCACAACTTTTGAATTAATTCCTCATATAGAGGCGCATAAGGGATATTCACCCAGATATAGTCAACATGTAATTAGAAAAATGAGCAGATTTCTATAAATATACCAGTGATTGTACATCTCGGTCCTCAACCAAATAAATTGCACCAATTTGTGGGTTGTTGCTCTGCTGGTTGAATGATAGTTCCCGAGCGTATCACCATCCCAGTAGCCAGTATTTCGGTACTGGCATGAACATATGAATTTTGTGTTATTAAAGTTTGCGGAAATATATAAATTATTTAAAATTAAGGAATGTATCTTCCTCGTGCAAAGCTCTGATTCCTTTCCCAGCTTTGTCTAAACCATTTGTCCATTTTGGTTTGTAGTTCTTTATCCCTTAAATAAGTTTTGTATTTTCCTATATTATTGCCTCTAGCATCACTTAAGAGAGATTGATTGTCAAATGCGCATCAGGTGCAGAAAAATTGTACCTTTTATGTAATTGCAGTTGAGAAAAGTTACAATGTATAATGACTTCAAAAATTGGACAGTTCGTACGAAATCAGTTTGTATAGAAAGCAATACCCTAATAATAGCTGCATTTCATCAAAGTTTCTGTTAAGAATAGCTATACCACTCGTCGACTAAATAAAAAATAGTATGTGTGAGGTTGGATTTTAAACAAAGCAAAGTTTCAAATTATAATTTCAAATATTTTTTTAACTGAGGTAGCGGAGAGATGAAAATATTATTGATGCTCATCTGGTATCGTATATCTGGTATACTCTTTGAACAAAACCATTTACAAAAAGAAGGGCTGACTATTCCATTTCAATTGAAAAGATGCTAAATTGTCTTTCTTGAATTATTATAAAAAATTAAAATGTAGTATAACTGTCAACAGAACAATTTTTCCACGACAAAGCGAAGAACGTAATCAGTCAAAGGTCAACGAAGTGCCTTCATCAATACTGTAACCGTATAGTTGGATATAAAAGTTTCTAGCTTGTACAATTGAAATAGATTTAAACGCACAATTCAACAGTCTCAATTGTTCCTGCAACCAACGACATCCACTGAATTGCTGGCTACTGACTTCGAACTGTCACATTCAAAATGATTCAGGATGAACATGTTTCTGTGCACTAATTTAAGCTCTCCCAATCAGCAAAGACAGGTGAAAATAAAGATGAAAGTAGTCAACTAATGTTCAAATTTTGTCATTTGAATAAGAAGGTATAAATTAATGAAGCAAGCAAAAAAACTGAGAAAATCACATAGACCCAAAAAAGAGAGACCTTGTGCGTCGAACGGTATAGAGTCTGCTGGTATGCATACATGCAGCACACTTGATACAAAATCAATAGTCAACACGTGTTGACTATTTAGATCGCACAAAAAAAACTGTCGATTTACGGCCAATAAATCATTTACAAAAACATCTGTTCCATACAATTGTGCAAAAGTGCCGGAAATTCATTATTGGAAATATAATTGAAAGGGCCAAAAAAGCACGTAACACTCACAGAATTTTTCATATCCCCAAAAAAAACTCTTAAAAAAAAAGCAAATGCTACTTATATATTTTTAAGAATATCAATACATGTATTTCGAATGGACTTACTAGAAAGTAAAATCACAAAAATACTGAACTCAGGGGAAAATCAAATCGGAAAGTCCCTAATCACATGGCAAAATCAAATCGGAAAGTCCCTAATCACATGGCAAAATCAAATGATAAAAAACATCACAAACGAATGGACAACAACTGTCATATTCCTGACTTGGTACATGCATTTTCAAATGTAGAATATGGTGGATTGAACCTGGTTTTACAGCGATACACCTCTCACTTGTACGCCAATCGCGTCCAATTAAATAATATTGATAAGGATGCGTGATCAAAACAAACAGACACAATCGCTAAAAATATCACAAATAAAGGTAAAAAGTATAATTCGGTAGCTCAAATACGTGAAAAGGTAACGAGATTGCAAGTTACGACATAAGGAACATATCCGATATCAACTATATAACAGATATTCCATAACGGTGAACCAACTCGTGATGGCTTCCGTACAATTTACGTAGTGATCATTTCAGCTTCCAAAAACGTCACTATTGTGAAGCCGAAATCATCCCATTCGTCGTAAAGTTTGTTTTTCATTTTAAAGTAAAGATATTCACTCACAATATCTGTTTGTAAGAGAATGGGACAGTCAATTCCTTCAAGATAAATCAAATTATCACAATAAGAGTAACGTCTGTTGTCATTAAAGTAAGTACTATGTATGACCTCATATCTCATAAATACTGCTACACATCTCGCCATGGATGCTAGAAATGTTCTTATGTTGTGTAGAACTGCTCGCCATGCTTGTTGCAAAATTTACCGTAGCTAAGCAAGGGTCTGGGGTGGGGGTTAATGATTATTTTCACTTAACACGGATCAAGTTCGAAATTTGGTAGAGTCATTTTTACCGTTCATGAGCTATGTCCCATTATAAATATTGAAAATGCCGATTTTTTTTCCGATCTCTTACTTTATTTTGGTTCCTTACACTTATTCACAATTTTAATCCATAATCGACATTGACTACAGTTAAAAGCTCTTTTCTGTATATACCTTAACCGAAAACGCCTAAAACCAAATATTTGAATGCCAAGTATTTTTAAGAACTGAAACAATTGAAGATCTTTAAAACCAAAGGATCGGGTGTTTATATATTCGAATTATACTTTAGTGGAGATAAGCTGTACAGCTTTCTCCTGACGCTATGTATGTACAAATTGTTTTTGTGATATATAGGAGGGTAGGAATGCCCGTAACCATCAATCGTCATACGATCATTTTCGGCCATCGTGAGCGAACAAATTTGTTAAAATATTGTCATGATCGTCAAAGATCCTTATCGTGATTCATTAGAGGACTCAAATAAATATATATACCGTTAGTTTCGGAAAACACTAACGTGATTTGTCAAACTCGGTCGAATTATTTTTCGTCTAAAAGAAAGTTTACATTTATGATCATTTACCTTTTTGGCTCTAATCGAATTATCCAGGAAACTCGAGAGACAATTATTGTTGATATAAAGCTGTCTTGAAAATCTGCAAAACTCTTAATTATAAAAAGTTTAATGTCTGTTAGTTTTTTACATGTGAAAACATCTTATTACTACAGTTTAAAACGCTTTCATGAATTGACCTTCATCGGGAACGCTCAAAGGCGAATATTTAAAAGCCAAGTGTGTATAAGAACTGGAACAATTCCGGTATAAAATGGTACTCTGTAGAACTGCTCTAATGTATTTAATAAACATAACTAACTTTATAGATATACTTTATTGAATAGTTTTCCCTAGACATTCAATTACTAATTTAAGGGATACTTAATTGAAGCTGAAGATTGAGTAAATTGTTAATAGCAAAAGAGCAATAAAATTTTGATTAATTTGACCATACACAACAACAAAAAACATTAAAAAATTTGAAACAGTTGAGTGTTTATATATTGAATAATACTGGAGTGAAGAGACACAGCTTAATCTTGACGTTATGTATTTTTATCATATATAGAACAGAAATGTATGATTGAAAGGAATTTGAACTTAAACAATTACCTTTGATTACTATTTAACTATACACAAAGGTTTTCATTTAATCAAATCATAATGACACGTTCTTTTTTATACTGATTATTTGTACAAAAAATAAAGAAAAAAACGCTGTTGGATAAATTATTTTCACTGCTACTGATAAATAGACAAATGAATTCATTATAGCTCAATGTATCTCTCTCTGTTTTTCTACACAGCTGTCGTTAAATAACCCAATGGTATTTCAAAGTATAGAATAAAAAGACAGACGGTTTAGTCAAGGGCAATCGGTTCGATGGCAAGGCATACATTTATTCTACACCGCTGTCGTTAAAAACTTGAAAGACCCATGTCGTATTTCAAAGTATAGAATAAAAAGACAGCCGGTTCAGGTAAAGGCTATCAGGTCGCTTTTGGGTATATTATTTTCACTGCTACTGAAAACCACACCAATAATGCATTATAGCTTAAATTGTCTCTCTGTTATTCTTCACGCTTGTCATTGAATACATGTAAAATCCATGACCTATTTCAAAGTATAGGATAAAAACTAGGGATGTCAACTTGGTGGAGATTTACTTCTCGAGTACTCGTTGGATTTACAGAGCGATACTTGAGTACTTGCTCGGTAAAACATTTACATAAGGGAAACACAAAATTATGTCCCTTTTATGTATTGTGTGCCGATGTCTAATGATAGTAAAACCCCAACATTATCACAAAGGAATTTTAAACCTTAATAGCTCATTTACTACTTGTACTAATTATTTAAACTGGTAATTAACTAGGGGAATGACTAGATGTCATTAATAATTTTCTGAGTGTTGATACAGGATAAAAAATATGTTCTTATTTGAATTACATTATCTTGTCCACTTTTCCCGGGACGTATCGATTTCTCAAATTCAATAGGTAACTAAGAGTTCTGCTGATGAAAATATATGCTCTGACGATACAGATGGGGGAGTGACTAGGATTAAGGAATTGTCTATATTAGATTTAAATATACAATTCTTTGTTAGGATTAGTTTAAAGCTCAAGGCAATTGGAAAAAATACTCGTGTTTATATGTCCTACATGACTGTACAGCTGTTTGGAGAAAATTTTAAATGACAGTTAAAAGCAAACATTCGAATTATATTTCAGTTCTTATAAATTTTGATATATATCATATAATTTCTCGGCTCTCTCGATGAACATATTTTTGTTTAAAGTTAAGAAGTAACTACATTTTAACAGGAAACCGATTAGTCGAGTATCATTTTGGTAATCGATACTCGGTACTACCGAGCGATACTCGAGTACTCGTTGACATCCCTAATAAAAACACAACCGGTTCAGTCAAAGGCTACCAGGTCGATGACAAGCCAATGGAGCCATGCATTTTAACAAATCCCCGACATTTTACGAAGTAGGAGGTAAGGGAAGTGAATTACACTTTTTCTGCAATGTCCTATGAAGATATCTGTTATTCGAAATATACACTCGCTTTCATATGTTTGAAATCTATTGTTTTGTACGGATTTTTTTATTGACGCTTGGTATTTTACTTTTCCAACACACTATACAAAACCCATGCAGCCAATATGTTACATTTCTCAATTCTGAATCGTATGAATAGGATGCGGCTACAGAACCCAACTCCTATCAATGAAGTATGTATTGAAGAGGCCTTCCGAGTGTTCAACCTATCATTCTCCTCAGATAATGCTATTCAAAGTTAAGAATACAACAGTTGTGTTTCAGTCGTTTCGTCAATTCATTTACCCCATTGACGATTTTTCGTAAATACTTCAGAGTTCGGTCTTTTAATATTTATTTTTATATTGATATTGTCAAATTCACTATAAGAAATGTTAGACTACTATCATAGACGAACATCAATCCCAAAATCTCCTGTTGACATATTTGAAGTTGTCTGTGCGCCAATTTTAGAGTCACATTCTTATTCATACGTACTTCTCTTCATATAACATGAAGTTTCTCGAAGTAAAATTAAATACATCGCCTAATATCTTACGGCATAAATATTCCACAGAGCACAGATTCCATACAACAATTGCTTCTAAAACCATTTAATTTTTCGTTGTTCACGAATTGACTATTAACAAAGTATTTGGATTTCTTTGAAGCGAAATATATTGAGTCATGTGCGTAATGCTTATAAAAATCGACAGGCCGTTGTAATGCTTATAAAATATCATTTCATCAAGACGTAATATACTCTCAATAAACTGTCCTACATTGTATTGAATAAACTTTGAAAATGCAAATAATATTTGAAGCAATATTGTCAGACTCGGACTTCTCTTGAACTGAATTTTAATGTGCGTGCCACATGTTAAGCAAGATCTGCTTACCCTTCCGGAGCACCTGTGGTCACCTCCAGTTGTTGGTGGGATTCGTGTTGTTTAGCCTTCAATTTTCTATGTTGTGTGTCATGTGTACTAATATTTGTCTGTTTTTTTTTCATTTTTAGCTATGGCGTTGTCAGTTTATTTCGATCTATGAGTTTGACTGCTACCCTGATATCTTTCGCCCTCTTTTTTCATAATGTTCTACTACTAAAGGTAAATTTAAGGTTGTGGAATATTGATTTAGCATAAAGTCGATGTCGACAACGTGTTTTGTAACTTCTAACGTTGAAAATACACTTTTTAGAAACCCCAAAAATTGACAAAAGGTATATAATGACACTTAGGGAGCAACCAATACACATAAAAGGGGTAGGAGGGTTTTTTATGAGTCAGTATTTCTTTCGCGCCAACATCTTTATTTAGTTTTTCGACGTTATCCATCATACTATTATTTTCAAAACTTGATACTATAAGGTATAGATGGGGAAATCTGGAGTAAGATTTCTTTTTTTTGTCATCTGCTTGGACAGCATATTCTTTCTTTTTTTCCATCAAATTGGGGATCCGAATAATGTTAAATGGTCGTTTCCTTAATGGAAATTAAAATCACAAAAATACTGAACACCGAGGAAAATTCAAAACGGAGAGTCCCTAATCAAATAGCAAAATCAAATGATAAAACACATCAAACGAATGGACAACTGTCATATTCCTGACTTGGTACAGGCATTTTCAAATGTAGAAAATGGTGGACCATTTATTTTTATATGAATTGATATATAAAAAAAAACCAAATGTATAGCATCAGATGAATATGAATAGTTTATCTGCAAAATCAACTCTTCTGCCCCGCATCCTCACCCCACAGTTATACTACATATCAAATGCTCGTTCCTTTATAAGATAACGTTCTTGTCAAGTCCCTTCTTTGGCACAAGAAATGAAGATTTTTCACGAAATGAGATTTATTAAAATATTACAATAAATTATTATTCTTTTCTCAGTTACTGTTGTAAATAAAAATATCACCAACAATAAAGCGTACTACTTTGAATCAGTTGTTTTACTTTGTTTTGGTTCCGACTTCAGACTTTGTACACGACTTGTGTTTAAATTAGCAACAGCAACAAAGAACCCTTGCAGTCCACAAAGAATTGTAAACAATATGTCTAACCACTGTATCTCATAGATTGCAGAAATGATTCCAGTTGTCCAAAAAACTCCCGACAAGGCAACAATTCTGAGGTAAATCTGCGCATCTCTGTATAAATTTAATTTACGTATACGTCTCAGCTCCAATCGTACCCTACAAATCTGGGAAATAATGTATGTTAGACAAACAAAATCTATTCCCACTGCCAAAACTACGGGCCCTGAAAACAAAACTACATTTGAAGGAAACCGATTAGGAAAGCACACTGCACCACCATATCCTAGTGACTAATATTCTGGGCCAGTTTGATCAATTACAATTCCTGACACAACAATCAGTAAAGGGATAAGAATACCAATACCAGTAACATGGCGCCGCTTGCGTACAAGGTCTCGTTTTGGTACTTCTCGACGAGATTTTATTGCTAATAAGTTAGACATAATGTAAACAACAGCAATCGACATGAATGCAAAGACAGTCAACCATAGAAAGTGGAGAGTAACGCCAACAACATAGCATACTACTGGAACACTTGACGCTCCAATACCAAATATAAACAACAGGTTTAATAGTAAAAGTGATATGGACAGATTCTCTAAATTCGAGCCAGGAATGCTCGCATAAAGATCTTGTTTCCTGTTAAAAATGATCAAAACGACTAATGAAATAATGGACACTGAGAAACAAATATATGTAATAATTGCTGAAGCTGACCAATTTGAAGATATCTTGCCATTACCATTATTATGGGTAATATGACAACGAACATTACCTGCATCAATGTTAAAAGATCCATCAGGCTTGACATCAACAGTTACTTGTTGATCTATACAAAAATCATCAAATTTTGCATGATTATAAATATCAAACCGTATCAATCTTCGCAAAAGAAATGAAGAATCAGCGAACACAAATTTAAGAACGTATAGTGAATTAAATTTAGCTGATTGATTTCCTGTGCTTAGTATAATATCCTTTCTGTTTTCAACCCGAAAAATGGACTCCGTGTCATTTCGTCTTATAATGATACTAGTTTTACGTTCATGAAATGAGTTTTCAATTAAACGTTTTTCAAGATGGAATACTTTCTTCAGAACTTTCAAGATTACGTTAACTCTAAGCATCGTTTTACTTTCGCTCACTGCTATAACAGTTCGTCTTGTGAATTGCTTAAAGTTCATAACGGACAATGGTAAAATGGCTATAAGTCCTAATCTAATTAACTCTTCGTCAGTATAATTCTTTGTCAATATCACATAATAAACCAGATGTATTTCGAAATTGAGATATGTTTCTAAATGTGTACACATGTGACTTCTCTCAACCTGAAAAAATAATGTTAAAAAAAATCACATAACACATGTGTCTCTCTATCTCGTTTTTCCTCGTTTAAACGGTTTTGGAGTATCATTATTAAAATCAAACATTCAATACAGGTTCATTGATACCTTATTTAATGTCTGGACGTTTTAGGGAGAGCCATGCTTATTGTTAAAAATCATCATACCCATGTAAATGTGGGTTTGAGTATCTGTGTCGTGGAGTTGATGTCAGAATGGTGTGAACACCAGAAAATTATACAAAAACAACCACATAGATTATCAACGTACAAAGAGGCAACATAAATCGTAGACTTACAACGAACAAGATTAGAAGTGTGATCTAATTAGCGGATCGCAACAAGATAGATAAATTGAATTGCTTACCGGTGAAATGAATCATTTCTGATTCCACTTCGTATTTATTTATTATAATCTCTTGCATGTTAAGCAGGATCTGCTTACCTTCCGGGACACCTGATATCACCCTTTTAATTTGTTTATTATTTTAATCTCGTTGCATTGTTAGCAGGATTTCTTATTTCCGGTGATCCCTTGATATCACGCCCCCGTGAATTTGGTAAGAAGTATCTGTAATTCGAATTAAGTCTCAGTTATGTTCTTATGAGGTCCATGTGGATTGTCTATTACTACTTGTTATAGTATCCTTATACGGCAATTGATTATTACAGTTGCTATGTGTATAGTAGTCTATAGACGTCCATGGAGATGTAATACCGTAGCTCATGTGTACAGGTATCTTATAGACGTCCAGTGAGATTGTATATTACACGTACTCATGGTGTATAGTAGTCCTTATAGACTCCTGTGAGATTGTAATAATTACTTAATCATGGGATAGTAGTTAAATGTCATGTAGATTGTATTTACCTTAAGCTATGTGTATAGGTAAGTCTTGACGATTGAGATTGAATAATTACACGTTAAGCTCATGGTGTATAGGTAAGCCCTTTAGACGGTCCATGTGAGATTGTAATAATTACACGTTAGCTATGGTGTATAGGTAAGTCCTTATAGACGGTCCATGTGAGATTGTAATAATTACACGTTAAGCTCATGGTGTATAGGTAAGTCCTTATAGACGGTCCATGTGAGATTGTAATAATTACACGTTAAGCTCATGGTGTATAGGTAAGTCCTTATAGACGGTCCATGTGAGATTGTAATAATTACACGTTAAGCTCATGTGGGGTAAGTCTTATGACGGTCAGTGAGTTTAAAAATTTACACGGTAAGCTCATGGTGTATAGTTAAGTCTTATAGACGTCCATTGAATTGTAATAATTACACGTTTAGCTCATGTGTATAGTGTAAGTCCATTAATAGACGTCCATGTAGTTTAATCGAATTGACCCTTTATTCAATGTTGTATTGGTAAGTCCTTATAGACGTCCATGTGAGATTGTAATAATTACACGTTAAGCTCATGGTGTATAGGTAAGTCCTTATAGACGGTCCATGTGAGATTGTAATATCCAAGTTCGTGATATCAACTACAATAAGACAACTGCAAAGTTAATAATTACCTCTATAGACCATTCTTTGCAGGAGTAATCATCATTTACATATGACTTTGGTTCTCTGAAGGAGAAAATGACAGACAAACTGTGTACGTCATTAGATTGCCATACAGAGTTCAAGAGGTATGGGAAACATTGAACCTCAGGCAGTCTTGCATTACTAGATATACAAAACGAGTTCCTGTATGCATCAAGACGTCTTCCATCCATTTGCACTATTGGATTGACATACCTCTTACATAAAGGATGGCTATTTTCTATCATTTCTGCTACACATGTCCTTAATTTGACACCTTTGAGAGGTATGAGTTCGTAATCGGCATTTGTGAACAAACAATCAGCTTTGAATCTTTTGTTAAATTTTGAAAACGGTCCATTTCATCGGCAGACATTTTTGCATTGTAAAATTTTATATCAAAAGGAATATAGTCAAAAACATTATTACAGATTGCACAGTACATATTTTTGAAAATATCATTTTTTTCATAGTCTACAACGGGGGACCATTTTCTACCATGTTGTCTTTCAGGCATTTCTGTTTAATGGTATTATCGCGATATTTCAAAGAACACATCGATATTGTCTGAAATCCTTTTAGATGGTATTTCTCGGTATTCATTCTAACACACTTATATCTATCCTGAGCAATATTCGTGGTCGTATTGTGTTTCTCACAGCAATCTTTGTAATAATAACATTTCTCATCACAGTAGCAATACCAATCTATTAAACGTTCCTGTAATTTACACCCACCGAATGCCGAACATTCATCTTCTATCATATTGGGGTTAGTAGACGTTTGTTGATCTGACTTGGTTGTTTTCTCTATAGGATTTCTTTTGCCAGTTTTATTCCTGAACACCGCAGTACCAGTAACTTGTAATATACTTCTAGATGTTGTATCTGACGTTGTTGTTTCGTTTACAGTTTTCCTGGACACGTCCGAACCGGTGATCATACCTCTATGTATTGTATCTGATGTTGTTGTTTCATTTACAGTTTTTCTCGACACGTCCGAACCAGTGACCATACCTCTATGTATTGTATCTGATGTTGTTGTTTGATTTATCCATTCTCGTCCACGCACAAGAAGTGGTAAACACAAAACAAAAATCGAAGCAAATAAAAACAGTGAGATCTTCATCGTTACTGTTTTAATTTTTTTTTAAAGACTGCTCTCATGAACACTCTTTTATACAACAGACACGCTATTTAATATGTATGTATGAATGCTAATATTCTTAGATAATAGATTGTTTAAAGGGTAGAATAGATCTTTAAATTATGATACTTGTGTAATTGTGGTTTATTAGTTTATTGACATGTCCATTCGTTAATTGTAACGCTAAACTCCGCCGCATTGGGCGGAGCATATTTCGTAATTAACTCCATCAATTTAAACGCGTTTGTTAGTTAAAGAGATATGAAAAAGAAATCGGTCTATAATATAACATTTATATAGTGTAAATGAATCGTAGGTTAGTTGATTAATACTACATCCAAGACTCATCTGCCAGTAGTCCTTCATCATGGTTAGCGGGCTGACAAGCTGACCAATCTGGTCCTGAAAGCAGCTGTTGTGAAGTAAATAAACATCAAAATAGTAAAAACCAAAAACAACTCATCAAGACCAAGATGGCGGCCTACCTAAAATGGCGTCCTCACATGTTCCTTACCCACCGCAGAAAATATTTAAAAGCTTACCAAACGCATTCGGGCACCGAGCCGACCGTTTGAGGGCTGAAAAGTCAGTAAAGGTCGTTAAACACTTCCATCATCATATAGAAGAAAAGAAAATATTAAATTTACAACATTCAACATATGAACTCTGTTTCAGCTGCAGGTACTACGAGATGAAGGACGAACATCGCATTATTTAAAACAGTAAATAAATACTAGTCATCTCTTAAAATAAAGTAAAACACGGAAATAATAATTAAGTTAAGACCAGCATAGCATGCGGTCTCGCAATAACGGTTATACTAATATATGTTTACAGGGTCAACAATTTGCTGTGTATAAACTAATCATCGGATATTTCCAAACTTATGCAATAAACTGTACAAGCAAACATAACATATTTTAAAAATAGATAACTGTATATGATCTCATTTTATCAGTTTTGCCTACATCCGATTGCATAGAGTGTTTATGTTTTCAAAAAAACATACAAGACTACCCTCATTTCAGAGTAGACTAGTTCGACAGATAACAAATCTATCTGTCTTTATGACTAGACTACTTCGAAAGGAGGCCAGCATACCTTACATACTAATGACTTCACGGTTCAGGTAGCAAGCAAACTAACCAAAGATAATGCCTTTACCTACATATTCAATGCAATTGGCTGTAATTTCTTCATTTTCGTTTGTGTAATAACGTGTTTTTAAAACCTTGGTCAAATAGTGAGAAGGTATAAGAAGACTTAAGACCAAACAGCAAGAAACCTACAAAAAGCTCATGCATGTTTTAACCAGGTAATATCTCTAATAAAAAAGGTCACATTTGGGGGAAATGAGGATTGTGGTTATGACGATTCTAAATAAAGGCAACAATAGTATACTGCTGTTTAAAACTCGTAAATCTATGGACAAAAACAAAATCGGGGTAACAAACTAAAACTGAGGGAAACGCGGCATTAAATATAAGAGGAGAACAACGACACAACATTAAAATGTAACACACACAGAAAACGGACTAAGCATTAGACAAAATCCTATGAGAATAAAAAATATAACATCAAAACCAAATACATGAATTTGGGATAGAAAAGTACCGTGACACGTCTTATAGTAATGTGAATTCACACTCAAATATAAGAGAAAATAAACGACATCCGTCGTAATCATTCGGCAATCCTCGGAAAAATCAGCTACTCTCCGTTTATCCCTATGTTAGATGAGGGTATGGAATCGGCCGAGTTGAGACGAACGCCGTCGTCATCTGTGAAAGAGAAATTCCGAATGACAGTCAGAAAACTCGAGATGGCAAAAATATTAGATGAGAATAAATAATGCTATAGTGTTTAGAAGGGAAATATCAATAAAACTACGCTTTTAAGAAACAAATAATGCTTGATTAATATATTTTGTTGATTTTTTTTTCTTTTATCTATTTCATATATAGACAGAAGATATCAGAATACAAATTACTTCATTAAAAACTAATTATCTCTCATCTGTTCCTGTTTGCTTTTTGTTTGAAAGGAAGATAGATATTTGGTAAAGAATAAAACAGTAATAGAATAAAATTACCACAGGTTCAATCAAAGGACAACGGGGCTAGTTCAGTGGGTTTAGTCACGTTTCTCCAACATTTGATAATTAGACTAAAACAACATTAGGGATTAGGGGGTCCTCATAAGGACTGGCATCGTGATAATTACCTGTAATTCACCTATATCAGGTCTTAACTAAAAAATTGTAAAAAGGGATATTGTTAAAAAAAATTATATCAAAACATTAACAAACCATATATTTTTGGTCGAGTATAGATCAGTATAACCCGAAACTGTTACATAATTATTTTCATCCGTATTTGATATACAAATTAAAAAGTTTATTGAACAAAAAAAAATCTTATATAGACAATGGAAATATTAATCAAACTGAAAATTTCATAAAAATTATTTTTTTAAAAGATTTTTTTTTATTTAAAAGTAACATGAAAAATCGAAATGTTCACTGGCTGTATCTCATTTTGTAATTTATTCTATTACTTGATATATTTTTGTATTTGTGTTACATGAAAAAGTTAAAATCTAAACCAATGCAAAACAGTTAAGTTTTATTTATGTAAAAAGTCACCGAAAGCTATTGTCTTCTAGTGCGAAGAACAATATATCTACTTAGTCGTTCTATATATCACAAGAGCCGAAGCCAGTTTTCATGGTATGCTTATGTATGCGCCTGTCCCAAGTCAGGAGCCTGTAATTTAGTGGTTGTCGTTTGTTTATGTGTTACATATTTGTTTTTCGTTCATTTTTTTTTTACATAAATAAGGCCGTTAGTTTTCTCGTTTGAATCGTTTTACTTTGTCTTATAGGGACCTGTTATAGCTGACTATGCGGTATGGGCTTTGCTCATTGTTGAAGGCCGTACGGTGGCTTATAGTTGATAATGTTTGTGTCATTTTGGTCTTTTGTCGATAGTTATCTCATTGGCATTCATACCACATCTTCTTTTTTATATTAGCAGATGAAAGAGTCAGTCGTATATCTGTCCACTTTTTCCACGAAAACGGAGCTGATACAAATTGGGTACATCACGTTGCGTCGTGATCTATATAGTGTTTAACTGTGGGAACTGGCTTGGTGAATATTGTGCACTACTAGTATTTTCGATGTGTACAATTAATGCAAGTTGACTGAGAATTTTAAATAAACTGTATCGGTGATAATAAGCTGCGTTTTGTACTTTTATATAAGCTTCATGACTCAAGATAAATAAATTCTTAATAGCTCTCAAAATACAAAATGTTAATTTGTATTCAAGATCGAAACATTGTAGTCTATAATACATTACTATAAAAAATAGACAAAATTAAAAAGAAAAAAAAAGAAAAAAAATGCTTCCGGCCGTACGGTAACAGATACTGGATGTGTAGTGATTGATAATTTAGTCTTAAATTATTTGTTGCCTATTTATGTTTTGAACAGTTCTTTTATTGTTCTATTGCACCAATGTCTCAAGATAAGGGGGAGTGTTGGAGCCAGTAATTCAGTGGTTGTCGTTACTGTGTAATATATTCGTTTTTCGTTCATTATATTTTACATAAATTAGGCCGTTAGTTTTCTCGTTTGAGTTGTTAAACATTTGTCTTAAGCTTCTCGTGTCCTTTTATAGCTGACTATGCGGTATGACTTTGCTCAGCGTTGTTAGGCCGTACGGTGACCTATATTTGTTTTAATATCTGTGTCATTTGGTCTCTTGTGAATAGTTTTCTCATTGGCAATCATACCACATCTTCATTTTTTATGTATAATTGTTAACTTCAATGTCATTTGGTCTCTGTAGAGAGTTGTCTTATTGTCTATCATACCATGCACATCTTTATTGATATAAAAGAAAAAATACATCATTGCGTTAGATAATATCGACTTTTACATTTTTGGGAGACTATTAAAAAACATATATATCTTTAAAACAATATTTACCCCTTCAACAATATTTTGATTAAGAACAGGTGAATTACAGGTGGATATCAAGATCCAGTCCTTAAGAGGACCCCATAATCCCTAATGTTATTTTAGTCTAATTACCAAATGTTGGAGAATCGTGACCACACCGTTCAGTGACCAAGGGTATACGTGAAGATTTATTCGAGGAAAATTTTGAACTGAGTTTTTTTTCTTCTTAGAATTTCAAGCAAATACTTTTTAAGGCACAGAAATGGTTGATTTTGTTTTTAATTCTTAAAACTTAATTGCTATGGTTCTAGCAATTAAGATTTTATTAAAGACTATTAAATCTAAATTATTGTTCCATTTAGAAAAAGAGTAGCCTCCTCGTGGGTTTTTTGATTATGTAAAATTGAGAATGGAAATGGGGAATGTGTCAAAGAGACAACAACCCGACCAAATAAAAAACAACAGCAGAGGGTCACCAACATGTCTTCAATGTAGCGAGAAATTCCCGCACCCGGAGGCGTCCTTCAGCTGGCCCCTAAACAAATATATACTAGTCCAGTGATAATGAACGCCATACTAATTTCCAAATTGTACACAAGAAACTAAAATTAAAATAATACAAGACTAACAAAGGCCAGAGGCTCCTGACTTGGGACAGGCACAAAAATGCGGCGGGGTTAAACATGTTTGTGAGATTTCAACACTCCCCCTATACCTCTAACCAATGAAGTAAAGTAAACGCATAACAATACGCACATTAAAATTCAGTTCAAGAGAAGTAACGAAAGAAGCGTCTATACTTGCATGGGTTTTTTTTATTATGTGTCTACTTGCATGGTTTTTTTTTATTATGTGTCTACTTGCATGGGTTTTTTGATTATGTGTCTACTTGCATGGGTTTTTTGATTATGTGTCTACTTGCATGGGTTTTTTGGTTATGTGTCTACTTGCATGGGTTTTTTATTATGTGTCTACTTGCATGGGTTTTTTGATTATGTGTCTACTTGCATGGGTTTTTTGGTTATGTGTCTACTTGCATGGGTTTTTTGATTATGTGTCTACTTGCATGGGTTTTTTGATTATGTGTCTACTTGCATGGGTTTTTTTATTATGTGTCTACTTGCATGGTTTTTTTTATTATGTGTCTACTTGCATGGTTTTTTTTATTATGTGTCTACTTGCATGGGTTTTTTTATTATGTGTCTACTTGCATGGGTTTTTTTATTATGTGGCTACTTGGCCGTTTTTTATAGTGATTATTTGATTATCAGACCAAAGATGTCATAATTATTTAAGTATTTGATAATCTGGGACTGTCTTTTTTATTATTTGATTATCTTGCTAAAAAATAAATAATTATTTAATGTGTTATTATATTGGACAAATATTTGTGATTATGTATTAACTTTGACAACCCCATGAAGGCCCTCTTTATGTTTTAAAACGTATATTTACCAAAATTGAAACCATTTGTAAAGAATCTGTACACAATAGCTTATTTCAGTTGTATTTGGCAACATTTTTGGTGGGATTTTAGAGTGTCTATATGGCATTTTGTTTTTACCTTGTTGACATTTTGTTTGTTTTTATACTAATGAGGATTATAACACATTGTTGACTGCTGTACCCCTATTTTGTAAAGAATTCGTACAAAATCGAACGATCTCGGCATGTGTTGAATGAATCCCTAGGGAAAATGTACTATTTCATTTTCCCATCATTAGGTTGGCCTTTTGTGTACCCAAAGACAGGTGAAGGAAGTCAACTTATGAGGGCTGTGATTGGATGTAAGGGTACAATATATTTTTTTATTTATCTATGAATAACTGCAGTGTGTAAATTTGCAATATAAATTTTAAAAACCTATTGAAATATTTTTTTAGAAAATAATTCAAAGAGGTTTCCAAAATTTCCAAAATTTTGTGTAAAATGACGGTTGGCATGTATAACATAAACAAGATCCGTTTGAAATTGGTCATGATGCAATTTGGCTTCAATTTTTAAAATAAAGTAATAAAGTACTAACACCACATATAACTGTTTTATCCAGGTTTTTATTATAAAACTGGTAAATTTGAAAAATGTTAGTATTGTCGCCTATGGCAGAAAAAATAGTACCGTTTTCCCTCTAAGAAGATATATAACAAGTAAATAGCTAATGTATTTGTCACGTGACACCTTAACTTGTCACTGCTGCCGTAGGTTATTTCCCGAGAACCATCACCAGCCCAGTAGTTAGCACTTCCGGGTCGTGTCAAATGGAAGTATCATTGATGTGTTCATAATTATAAATCAACACTTTACACAACTTTGATGAAAAAAACAAACTAATAAAAAGATTATTTCAGTTGTATTTGGCAACATTTTTGGTGGGATTTTAGAGTGAATATATGGCATAACATTTTGTTTGAATATATTTTGTCACTGTTTTGGTCTTTTGGAAAATGTTGTTTTTGTTGTATTTAGACCCTTCTACGACGAAATTTGTTTTATATGCACACGTTTAAAAATTGCGGTTTTCATCAAACGCAATCATAGGTTTGAACGTAGTTTTCAATTTAGACTTGTTTATATTTTTTCGTTTGGGCTTGTATCATATTTGCCCTCCGGTTTATATGATCCGTTCATCCTATATTGACTCTTAAAATTCAAGAGTCTATCTTAAATTGAGGGTAAATTATATGGCCTTCCAAATAGCGTTTCGATCCCTAACATCACCGAAGAGACGTTTATCTTCGAAATCCGGATCTGGTGTACTAAAACAATATTGACACCTTATGTTTGTGGCATAACATCTTGGCCACAAGTTTATTGTTTTCTGTTTAGTATTAAAGTTTTATTAAGATCTATTTTGCTACATATTGTGATCAATTTTATTTGATTATCGCCAATGCCAGTCAGCAGGGTTTAATGATTATCAGTTGTTTGACCTGTTAGTCAAATACGTTTTGTTTAAGGAGAAAATGACAGACAAACTGTGTACGTCATTAGATTGCCATACAGAGTTCAAGAGGTATTGGAAACATTGAATCGCAGGCAGTCTTTTATTACTAGATATACAAAACGAGTTCCTGTATGCATCAAGACGTCTCCCATCCATTTGAACTATTGAATTTAGATACTTCTTACATCAAGAATGGCTATTTTCTATCATTTCTGCTATACATGTGCTTAATTTTACATCTTTTAGAGGTATGAGTTCGTAACCAGCATTTGTGAACAAGACACTAAGCTTCGATTTTTTTTGTTAACATTAGGAATTGGTTCATTTCATCGGCAGACATTTTTGCATTGTAAAATTTTATATCAAAAAGAATATAGTCAAAAACATTATTACAGATTGCACAGTACATATTTTTGAAAATATCATTGCTTTCATAGTCTACAAAGTGATACCATTCTCCATCATGTTGTCTTCCAGGCATTTTTGTTTAATAGTATTATCGTGATATTTCAATGAATACATCGATATTGTCTGAAATTTTTTTATTTTGTATTTGTCTGTGTTTATTAGTACACACTTATATCTATCTAAAGCAATATTCGTGGTCACATTGTATTTCTCAGAGCAATCTTTGTAAAAATAACATTTTTCATCACAGTAGCAATACCGATCTATTAAACCTTCCTGTAATTTACACCCAATGAAATGCCAAACATTCATCATGGCATGAAAATACGGATGTTTTTGTGTTATTAAAATTTGCGGTTACAAAATGATAAAAATTATTATAAATTAAGGAATGTATCTCCCTCATGCAAAGCTCTGATTCCTTTCACGGATTTGGCTATAATTTTGGAACTTTTGGATTATAGCTCTTCATCTTAGATATAAGCTTTGGATTTCAAATATTTTGGCCACGAGCATCACTGAAGAGACATGTATTGTCGAAATGCGCATCTGGTGCAAGAAAATTGATACAGTTAATTTTATTCTATCATATTAGGGTTAGTAGACGTTTGTTGATCTGACTTGGTTGTTTTCTCTAAAGGATTTCTTTTGCCAGTTTTATTCCTAAACACCGCAGTACCAGAAACTAGTGATATACTTCTAGATGTTGTATCTGACGTTGTTGTTTTGTTTACAGTTTTCCTGGACACGTCCGAACCGGTGACCATACTTCTATGTACTGTATCTGATGTTGTTGTTTGATTTATCCATTCTTGTTCACGCAGAAGAAGTGGTAAACACAAAACAAAAATGGAAGCTAATATAAACAGTGAGATCTTCATCGTTCCTGTTTTTATTTTTTAAAATCCTGCTCTCATACAAACTCCGAAACAGTGGTGACATGCTTCGTTAAACTATCATTAAAGTCAACGAAGCTTAGTAAAGAGGACGTAACCGCTATTTCGGAATTTGGCTCCCATAAACACTGTTTTATACAACAATGCTATTTAATATGTATGTATGAATACTAATATTCTTGATAATAGATTGTTTAAAAGGTAGAATAGATCTTTAAATTATGATACTTGTGTAATTGTGGTTTATTAGTTTATTGACATGTCCATTCGTTAATTGTAACGCTAAACTCCGCCTCCTTGGGCGGAGCATATTTCGTAATTAACTCCATCAGTTTAAACGCGTTTGTTAGTTAGAGAAATATTAAAAAGATAGCGGTCTCTAATGTAATATTTATAGAGTGTAAATGAATCGTAGTAATCAAGTTAATTCTGTTAAACCTACTGTTTTATAACCTTGAATGTTAAAACAAATGGAATGTGACGTCTCTTCAGATACCTTAATAAGCTGAGGACAACCCATGCTTTGCAAATTTTAGGAGAGCGCACGCAAGTCACGTCCCGCCTTAATCCGCCCCTGTTGGTTATGCACTGCGAAAAGTGTGATTTAATGGTCAGGCAACCTGTAGCACAACAGAGAGGCGACATATACCGAAGAAAAACAAC
Organism: Mytilus edulis; assembly: GCA_019925275.1. Classification (NCBI taxonomy): domain Eukaryota; kingdom Metazoa; phylum Mollusca; class Bivalvia; order Mytilida; family Mytilidae; genus Mytilus; species Mytilus edulis. The sequence continues at coordinate 19,438,068 of CM034356.1, read as the reverse complement.
CCTACATAAAATAAAACATGAACTCGACCAAAAACCTGGAATCAAATCGCCTTGTGAATAATATAGAGGCTGTCTCACGACTTTGGTGCTGATAATGCTTCCTGTCATCTTGCAGACTACGTTCGAGAGTTATCTACCAATACGCCATCATCGTGGTAAGCGTGCTGACAAACTGACCAATATGGCCCTGAAGGCAACATTTGTGAAGTAATAAATATCAAAATAGTAAAAATCAAAACAACTCAACAAAACCAAGATGGCGGCCTACCTAAAATGGCGTCCTTCCCTGTTCCTGGCCCACTGCAGAAAATATCAAAAGCTCACAAAACGACTTCGGGCACTGAGCCGACCGTACGAGGATTGAAAAGTCAGTCAATGTTGTTCACTTCAATCATCATATAGGAAAAAAGAGAAATGACAAATTTACAACATTCCACATATGAACACTTTTTCAGCTGCAGGGACTATGAGATGAAGGATGGGCATCGCAATGTTTAAAACAGCAAAAAAATACTAGTCATCTCTAAAAATTAAAGTTAAGACCAGCATATCATGCAGTCTCGCAATAACGGTTACACTTATATATATTTACAGGGTCAACAATTTGCAAACTTTACAAATTTTATTATTTTTTATAAACCAACAACGGATATTCCCAAATTTGCGCAAAAAACTGTACAAGCAAACATAACACATTTTAAGAATAGATTGAACGTATATGACATTATTTTATCAGGTTTGCTTACATCCGATTGCATTGCATAGAGTGTGTATGTTTTCAAAAAAAATATATAATGCTACCCTCATTTCAGGGTAGACTAGTCCAACAGATAACAAATCTATCTGTCTGTAAGACTAGGCTACTTTGAATGGAGGGAAGTATTCCTTAACTCCTGACTTCACGTAGCAAGCAAGCTGACCGAAGATAATACCTTTACCTACAGACTCAATTCAATTGGCTGTAATTTTTTTCATTTAAGTTTTTGTAATAACGTGTTTTGTAAACCGTAGTCAAATAGTGAGAAGGTATAAAAAAAACTTTAAACCGACCAACAAGAAACCTACAAAAAGCTCATGCAAGTATTAATCCGGTAATATCTCTAATAAGAAAGGTCATATTCGGGGGGCAATTATGATTGTGTTTACGACGATGCTGACACATCCGTCGTAATCATTCGGCAATCCTCGGTAGAATCCGCTACCCTTTCTATCCCGAGGTTAGATGAGGGAACAGAATCGGCCGAGTTGAGACGAATGCCGTCGTCATCTGTAAAAGATCTAGAGATGTTCCGAATGACAGTCAGAAATCTCGAGATGGCAAAAATATAAGTTGAGAATAAACAATGCTCTAGTGTTCAGAAGGGAAATATCAATAAAACTACAATTTACGCAACACATAATGCTTTGTTAAATATATTGTTTTTTCTTTTATCTATTTCATATAGAGACAGAAGAAATCGGAATACAAATCACCTCATTAAAAATCTAATTATCTCTCCTGTGTTGCTGTTCGCTTTTTGTTTGAAAGGAGATAGATATTTGGTAAGAATTAAACAGAAATATAGAATAAAATCAACACAGTTCAATCAAAGGACAACAGGGCTAGTTCAGTGACACTCTATTGAGTACGTGAAGATTTGTCCGACGAAAATTTGAACCTAGTTTTTTAATTAGAATTTCAAGCAAATACTTTTAAGACACAGAATTGTTGATGATTTTAGTTTATTTTTTGGTAAGGTCCCACTAGCAATTAAGATTGTTTTAACACAATAACATTTTCATTGTTCGGTTTAACAAAAGATTGAATGCAGAAGAGGAATGTCTTTCCTAGCATCGTAATTGTTTTCAAATGTATCTTATCCAAATTGAAGCAAGTGTAAGAAATCCATTCGAAATTGAGAGAACTATTTGAATCGCAATGAGAATATGACAAGTAAAATAGATAATGTGTTTGTTCTGAACGATCTTGTGTTTGTTATAGCTTGTCACTGATGGCGGGGGTTTATTTCCTGAGAGTATTACAAGCCTTGTAGTCAACACTTTTGTGTTGTTTTGAATTATTATTTTTTTTGTGGTCAACAAAAGACAAGAATACAAACATTACCATAGCACAACAACATAATGACGGATGTACAAGTACAGAGCGACGTCAAATGGATACTGCCAAAAATAAGCTAAAATAAGCCCTTTTCAACAGTTTTACTGCTTCCTATAGTTCGTTCTTATGTTGTAATTTACACCACTGTCCCGGGTTAGCGAGTGGGTTAGATCTCGCCGACATGTTTAATCCCGCCACATTCTGTATTTATGTTGCTGTCCCAAGTCAAGAGGCAGTAATTCAGTGGTTGTCGTTTTTTATGCATTACATATATGTTATACGTTATTTATTGGTACATAAATTAGACCGTTAGTTTTCTCGTTTGAATTGTTTTACATTGAGATTTTGGGGCCTTTTATGGATGACTTTGCGGTATGGACTTTGTTCATTGTTGAAGGTCGTACGGTGACCTATATTTGATAATTGCTATGGCATTTGGTCACTTGTGGAGAGATGTCTAATAAGCAATTATACCACATCATCTTTTTTTTATACAAACAGTAAAATTTAAGTTATAAAAATTAATATAGCACGTAATTAAAACCATGAACAACGTCAAAACCTAGATTCTGTACTTGAAGACCAAGTTGATGCGGATTAATTATCAACAAGGTCATGCAATCTTCCGATAAAATATTTCAGAAAAGGGACGAGACGTTCTTTGACATACCCCTGGTAATCAATCTTCTGCCTAAACACTGTTGACGTTTTACAAAATCTGATTAGCAGCGGCAAGTTCCTGAATATCGAATGAGGTGGGAAATGAATATTCAAAATGCAGGTGAAGTTTGCACATGTATATTGCTACTGAGTTGGGAGAAAATTGATAATTTCAAAATTAAAATCCTCTGATTTGTCACAGATTCTATTACTGAGATTACTGCTTACGTCAAGTTACAGGTATACATTTAAGTCTTAAAATGAGGCAGATCAAGCCGTGTCCATTGTTTCTTTAATTTCTAGTTCTGAGGGATATATTAATGGAACTTAAGATTGTTAATGGAAAAACATCATCAATTTATCTGAAGGTGAAACAAAATTATATAGATCTTTTTTGTAATTGATAAGTGTCTGTCCGAACGCCGATTCTTATTAGAATACGAAGTCAAATAGAGACGCAAGTTAGTTCCAATAGAAATGCCGACAATTTGTTTAAAATGTCTACCTCCAAATTCAACAAACTTTTTGAAGGGTCCGTAGGAAACCTGCTGTTAGGCAAATTATTTCCCTATCCAATATATTCTAATTTTCAATTCATCATTTCCCTGACAAAACCAGGTTCAACCCGCCATTTTTTCCTTTACAAATGTCCTGTACCAAGTCAGGAATATGGCCATTGTTATATTATAGTTCGTTTCTGTGTGTGTTACATTTTAACGTTGCGTCGTTTGTTTTCTCTTATTTTTGAGTGTAAATTCACATTGCAATAAGACGTGTCCCGGTACTTGTCTATCCCAAATTGATGTATTTGGTTTTGATGTTATATTTGTTATTCTCGTGGGATTTTGTCTGATGCTTGGTCCGTTTCTGTGTGTGTTACATTGTATTGTTGTGTCGTTGTTCTCTTATATTTAATGCGTTTCCGTCAGTTTCAGTTTGTTACCCCGATTTTGTTTTTTGTCCATGGATTTATGAGTTTGAACAGCGGTATTCTACTGTTGCCTTTATCAAAATCCCGGACAATCTGCTTTACCTGTTGCCTATTATGTTTACTTTTAACTCGTTCCCACCCTTAACATGCATGCAATACTTGCAATTGACACTTGACGTTAAGATACTAACAATCAATCAAAAGATCCTGTTATTTGATATATAACAAACGGGATTATTCCATGTTCCTGATTGTCAACTCTCTATTTCTTAGCAATGACATACCCGCTGTTCAATCGTATGACATTAGTATATCGTTATTAACACTAAACGCCCTTGCATATTCAAACTACGCGGACTTCATTAATAAGTGTTGCATGCTACAAAACCAGGTACAACCCACCATTTTTTCATAAAATGCCCTGTACCAAGTCATGAAAATGGCAATTGTTACATTATATTTCGTGTCTGTGTGTGTTACATTTCGGTGTGGTGTATCTGTTGTGTCGTAGTTCTCTTATATTTGATCAGTTTCCCTCAGTTTAGTTTGTAACCCGGATTTGTTTTTTTCTCTATCGATTTATGAATTTTGAACATCTTCATACTACTGTTGCCTAAAGCCTGTCACACAAAACCAACCTAAACAGATTATGAGGAATGACGACCTAAATCGATACGACCTTACTGTTATCATTGTGAATTGGTCAACATATACTATGTGTCTGTGTATCTAATCACTAGCTAAATGAGTTTGCGTCTTATATCTTAAATACCAAGATAATCATCTAATAAGTAAATTTACAGAATATATTCTATTCCCGATTGTAAAATTTTATTGCGTGTAGATTTTCATTGTGAATGATGAATGCCTAACAGAATATGCCAACCATGATGTCTACGCTCCAGTTCTGACTGCTTTCAGAATTCATGAGAATCCCTTAAATCTAAACCTTGATTTTATCTTCTTAATAAAGAAATTAGATTGAATATGGACTTTTGACACAAATTTACAATGAAATTGCTATTATATATTATATCATATAGATCTAACTATTACCTAGCCAAATTAACGGATTTCCATAGATTTTAGTGTTTTATTTTAAACTTTACCAGGTTTTTATCATCATCTCTTTTACTTCCTGGTGCATGTGGTAGTGGCCATTTTAAAAGAATATGAAATGAAAAGATCGCTGTTATATTTATACAGATGGATGTTTAGATACTGAAGTATTTATAATTTTATAGATTTCACTGCAAGGTAATAGGTTATCATGAAATAATCATTTATAAATTAAAATTAAGGGATCAAACACTTTTTAAGTGAAGGGAGGCCTCAGCAAAAGTTGAAGGGAATTTTTTTTAATCTAAAATTTGAATGCAAATATTATTTCTCTTCATTAACAGTTATCTGCGTAACCCTATAAAGTTATTACATATATCTGAAAATAGTAATCTACTGACGAAATGTACTTGTAATCGGTTCGATTCCTGTCAACCTATAATAATTGATGTCGGAAAATATCATATTTTTTTTCTTTTTAAATGTGTTGTTAAAAATGTTATTCCATTATTTGAGCCATCGTCCTTTTATAAAATTTTCTCAGAAACTCAATAAATATTTTGATAAAAATTCGTCCCTAATATTCAAGAATTCTTGCCAGTATTGGGCATGTTCTCTTTATTTGTATATCTCAAAATTAAGTAACCAATTGCTTAGATTTAGTACCCTCTAAAAATTTGTTAAACTTGTTTTAAAAACATCAGTCAAGGATTTGTGTTGGTGAACAATGGTGATTAAAATGGTGGTGTTCGCGCACTGAAACTATTTTATGATACTATGAATTGAAAATGAATGTATTATACAATACCAACTTCCAGGAATTTTCTATTACAAATCTGTAATGTTATAAACTGGACTGATACTATGAAAACAAATGATTTTAATTATTCCATGTTCTTGATGATCATGTATTAACTTAACTATGTCACATTAACATTAAATACAAATGGTAAAACTGATTTAAAAGAGGTCTCATGACAATACGTCCCATCTATAGTTTAAAGATGAGCTAATTTGTTATGAAACAAAAAGGTGCTGGAATGAGGTCCAAACATGATACTTCTTGATTTAGTATCAAATTTCAACAGTGGTTTTTATGTTTCAAACGTTAAAAAAGATTAATGTTGCTTTCCATCGTTCAATTGTGCAGATGATTAAGTAGATATTCATGGAAATTATAAGTTAATTGATGTAGAGCATTTCTATCTAGCTTGTTTTGGACATTCAAAATTTTGGAACATTAACAAAACCTTTTGCTAGTTTTTCCGTCGTTTATTTGTGGACCTTGTAAACAAGAAGACTCAACACTATTGCTCACATCTGGTGCTACAACTGCAATGAAGGATTGTGCTCAACTTGTTCTGATCATCATAAAAAAATTCAAATCAACTCGTGATCACAAGACCATTAGTATTGAAAACTACAAATTTCCAATTGGCTTGATCAAAACAGAGTGCGACAAACATAATCAACAATTCAACTTGTACTGTCCAAGTCATTTAATGCCATGCTGTGATAAATGTATTTCCAATCATCACTCAAAATGAACCGGAATAAGAAGTTTAGCAGCTGTAGTAGAGAAACACAATATTGAAAACTCAAAAGAATCTGATTCAGTAGTTAAGGGCATCCGATACAGTTTCAAGGGAGTTAACTCTTGGCGCGACGTTAAGCGTTTGAATTCCCGCAAAACGTCACTTTTTGCGGGACGTAATGCGTGTAATGTTCCGTAATAAGAAACGTAATGTGGAATTTTTATGCTCCAATTTCTGTTTCTCCCGCATGCTAACTTCTACGCCATTAATATTAGTGCATTCGATTCTAACAGGATAACAGTCTAATAACATTATAAGAAATAAAACAAATTACTGTTTCTTTGAGATCTTCAACAAAATATCGTATAGTGAGCAATCTCAAGACGACTGACCCTTTTGTTGTATGTCAATTATCATTTTTATTATCATTCATCATCCATAATTGACATTTTATTACATCACAAGAAACCCATGATATTTTAAAACTAATACGGAAAATGTAGGTAAACGCCGCTAATATAAACAATGACACACCTTTTATAAAAGAACAGAGTTCTTATTTCTTCCAAGTTGCACGTATTTTATCTAACAAAAGGCAATAGCCAACAGTATGTTTATACATCCGTAAAAATTTTGACGGGACATATTATGCATGGTATACAAATGCCCGCGTCCGTCTGTCCGTCGTAAACATGGTACAGCATATTATCCAAAATAATAAGACGACGGGCGTATCATGCGCTCGTAGCGCAACTGTTTATTTTGGGTTTTTTTTATATTTTTTATAAATATATTAGAGAAATGACGGAATGACAGCAAACACAATGCAATTTCCAATATAATCAATATTTCCGAATGGCATAACTCTTTTAAAGAATAGTTGATATGCACTGATTTTCGAGCGTGTCCATACGATATCAGTTTTATAGAAAGTTAACAAGAATTGTACACTTGAAAACTTTAATTAACCAGAAGGACCAGAAGGACAGACAGAGGAATGGACGTGCGATATTTTATGTACGCGCTATATGGTGAAAAAAATATATAGTTATTGACCAACGCTATGAGAGAAGGATTTTAATCGCAACTAATCCAATCGTATTTGCCAAATAAAAAAAAATCAAAGTTATAGTTTCATTGTTTGGACAAAATTCTTTAGCAAATTGAAGACTTCTCCTTTATAAGATTTTGCTTTTGTTTTCTGACCACATAAAACAGAAGATGTGGTATAATTGCCAATGAGACAACTCTCAACAAGAGACAAACATGACACAGAAATTAATAACTATAGGTCACCGTACGGTCTTCAACAATGAGCAAATCCCATATCGCATAGTCAGCTATAAAAGATTACGAAATGATAATGTAAAACAATTCAAACGAGAAAAGTAACGGCCTAATTCATGTGCTACAATTTATGTCCAAAAAAAGAAGTTCCGTTAGCAGGATAATGCTGAGTTCACACGTAATTCGAATTCGATTCGTATTAACAAATTCGAATTAGTTTAATTCGCATTCAAAATGTTATACGTACTAACGTAAATTCTAATTCGAATTGCAATGCGCGTTAAATTTGATTTACTGTCCTGACGACGTTAGCTTTTAATTCGTATCAACAAAACCGGATTTCTCAGTGATTAAAACGTGAATAAAAGGATTTTAAGAAATATTTGTAATGAAACAGCAGCCCACCAAACAAAACAAAATAAATCTAGAGGTCAACATACGGTATGAAATAATATACGAGTGTGTACAGTAAATGTACCTGTATGTCAAGTTCTAAATTGCCGAGTCTTTAATTTTAAAAGCCGTAAAAATTATCAACAGTCCGTAATAACTTTTCTTGAGATGTTTCTCAGGCTTAGACCACAAACAGAGAGAGGGATTTGTTATTCACATGATTTTATTTCCGGAAACAATATTACCAATTTAAAGATAGTAATTTACACATGTTACAAGCAATATTTATACATCTGAAAAATGTCTCCGGTCATTTGCAGAGATAACGTCGAAATTGTCTGCCAGCGACGTCGTGCACTTTAGCGCTAACGTTGAGGTTACAAAGGGGGGACGCAATTTTTTTGATAAATCGCGTTTATCATGGAATCAAGCACGGTGACCTATATTTTTTATTTAGGATTTGGAGAAAGCATGACAAAATGCAATTTATGCAAAAAAATTATAAAAATGACATTTTCAGAAACAGTTTATTTCTATTTTTTTAGGTTTAAAAAAATACCACTTTGAGCATCTGGTCCGCAATGACAAGCAAGGCTTGAATAATTGTATAGTTATTCATGTAGTGATTTATTTTTTTCCTTTTTGTCACTTATCACAGCTTCAGATTGAACCCGATCTTAATAATTTACGACGAAAAATATCTGCTCCAAAATTGTTTTAACATTGCCTATGTTTTTACAAAATTGCACAAATCCCCAATTTTCAGCCTCAATTTTCTCGAAAACAAGCACGGTGACCTATGTTTTATTTTGTGTTTTATTTTATAACTCGCCAAGGCCTACAACATATTACAAATTTATAAAAATGACATTTAATCGAGAAACTGTATCGGATGCCCTTAAAGATATAAACTCTATTTTACTTTTCTCGAATGAAATGGCAATAAAAAAATCAAGTAACATAAAGAAAGGAGAACAACAGTACGAAAACATAAAAGAATTCATCAATAAAATTTCGGGAGGAAATCAGTCAACATTAAGACCATCTAGAAAAGAAGTTATGCAAAGAGGCCGATAATGCTCCAGGAAAAATCCAAATTGACGGGTTTTATTGCTGAAATTGAAGAAAAAAAGAAAAAAAATGAAGGAAATGCAGGATAAATTTGTCATGTGAACGTCATCAACGCTTTTTCATGATTTATTCCGTCTTAAAATGGAGTTTACAATTAAATTATAAGGAATTACTGTAATATTTTTGCTGTCTATGAAGACAAAACATCAAAATTGTGGTGCACACTATAAAATAACATGATATGTGGGTTATTTGATGTGAACCACATTTTTGATGTTATGTCGTCAAAGACAGAACACAATATTGCTGCCATTTTAATGAAAATAACCTATATAGCATTGGTAAATCACTAAGTCAGGAAGTTCCTTACAACATTGTTTAAAGGATTGGTTTGAAAATTTGGTAGAGGACAACTAATTACAAACGGGATATCACATCCTTGTGTTGTTTATATAGCGCGCATATATTGATATATTCCGTGTAAACTTGGAAGCCCGCAATGCGAAATATCCAAGTTAGACACCTGTTCCTCCGTTATTGTTTCTATATTTTGTACTCGTTTATATTTTATTTGTTTGTACATTCATCAGTCCATTAGTTGTTCTCGTTTTATTTTGTTTTACAGGTGTCATGATGAACAGCCCTTTTACATCTATATGTGCGGTGTGTGTATCTTTCAATTTTTAAGGTCTTATGTTGATATATAGTTGCTGACCGATAGTTGGGAAGTTGTCTGATTTGCAATCCTTTTCTAATTACATTTCTATTTTTTCATTAAAAATGTTTTGTGTAACTAATAGAAAATGTGTAAGTAAGTATTTTAAATCATTTTGGGGGATAAGTGAATCCTCGTTTAGTCCGTACGGTGACACATACCTACTTATATCCACGTTATTTGTACTCATCTGGATAGTTATATCAGCAAACCATATCTCTTATTTTTTATCAAGCAGATGATGTAACTTTTTTTTTATATTAGAACTGTAATTAAATGTTGTAAAATATGTGTTTACTGTTTTGTTAGTTGTGTAATTCAACATATGTTCTTGCTTAGAGGCATCTCTTGCTTTATTGGTTATGACTTAATTTTAGTCTATTTAAGGAATGACTGCAATATTTTTTTCTGTCTATGAAGAAAAAACATAAACAATGTGGTGCACACTTAATAACGCGCTTAGAGGGTTATTTAACAGTGTGTATCACATTTTGTTATGTCTTTTCTTTATAGTACTAGGATTCACATCTTGCGTAGTGATCTGTCTGACCTACAGAAATATGAAAGACATTTCTATCAAAATGGCGATCAATTTTAACATTAAAATGAATACATGTTGGAATAAAGCACATGTAAGAAAGTTTGCACTTTTCTGTTGTTTTTTTTAATTGAAATATGCTGTTGATTAGTTCAGTTTAGTGATATTCGTCGAAATAAATCAACTTAGTTGATAATAAGTACATTTTTCTCATTTTTGTAACTCTTCATTTCCGGATTTCTGCAAAAAAAATGATCGCCATTTTAATAGTAATGCCTTTTAAATTTTTGTAGGTCAGACAGATCACTAAGCATACAGTACGACAATCGAATGGTGAAAACGACTGTTGAAAACGAATGTTGAATGTTGAAAATCTAATGATGGAAACGAATGTTGAATGTTGAAAATCGAATGATGAAAACGAATGTTGAATGTTGAAAATCGAATGATGAAAACGAATGTTGAATGTTGAAAATCGAATGATGAAAACGAATGATGAATGTTGAAAAAAAAGTAAAAACACAAACATACTGATGGATAACAACTGTCATATTCCTGACTTGGTACAGGCATTTTCTAAGGTAGAAAATAGTGGATGGAATGTGGTATGTTGAATGTTGAAAATCAAATATTGAAAACGAATGTTGAATGTTGAAAATCGAATGATGAAAACGAATGTTGAATGTTGAAAACGAATGTTGAATGTTGAAAACGAATGTTGAATGTTGAAAACGATTGTTGAATGTTGAAAATCGACTATTGAAAACGAATGTTTAATGTACAAAATCGAATGTTTAATAATCCAAATAAATGTTGAATGTTTAAAACGTATATTGCATGCTGAAAACGAAAGATTTACTAAGGAAAGTTGAAAATTGAATGTTGAAAACGTATGTTGAATGTTGAAAAACGAATGATGAAAGTTGAAAACGAATGTTGAATGTTGAAAACGAATGTTGAATGTTGAAAACGAAATATTTACTCAGGAAATAATTCGTTTAATATTGTTTATGCATATCACTTAGCTAAAAATGGCGGAGTTTCCTCAACTTAAGTGTTTACAAGAAACATCCTCACTTGATATATCACTCCTGAATGTAAATAGCTTGTTTCTGTAAACTTGTATTTATAGTTAATTGATAAAATTTAAATCCCAGTAAAGGTTTTTCAGTTGTTGTATGACAAGTTAGCCTTAAACAGCCCTTACATGAATATATTGTTTCAAAGTGTATCATCCCTTGTCTTGGTGGTAGCTTTGTTTGTTTTACAATATATACAAGCATATAATAATATATAAATCGATTAACTAGAGAGATGAAAAATACCAGAGGGACAATCAAACTGATAAGTAAAATAAAGATTAAAAGCAACACTGTTCATGATGGTAACCAAAAACAAGTATGTTGCTCTTCATCTTTTATATAAGCTTTGGATTTCAAATATTTTGGCCACGAGCATCACTGAAAAGACATGTATTGTCGAAATGCGCATCTGGTGCAAGAAAATTGGTACCGTTCATTTTATTGACGCATGCATGTATTTATTTCAGTCGCCGTTCCTTCGTCATAATTCAGTATATATCAACAATGCGCATTTAAACGTTTCATCAACTCAGGTGTCACATGTGGACAAGAACCTGCTACATCTTTCGGAGGATAACATCAGATATCTCTCTGTTTACAGTAAGGTTCGAGTAGATCTTTTGTTTTCTATGTAGTGTTTAAATTTTAAAATTTGTAATTGTGTTTACGTCGTTCTTTGACTTTTGCCATGACGTTAAACGTTGTAATATTGTCGTCGACAAATAAATTCAATAGCACTTTGATATCTACAGCCTGTTTTAATCAGTTGTATGTCAGAAGCACACCCTTGGTCATGAAGTCTGTACTGTTTCACGAGCGTGGAAAATATGTAAACACCATAGCATGGCGTAGAAGATATAGAACTATTGAGACATTGAATATTTGATAGTTGGACATTGATAACGTCATCCAAAGTTTGCCATTGATTTTTTATTGAAGTCGTCGATCTGTGTCAATATAAAAGACAAGGTCAAGATATGTAGCAGACATTTTAGTTTCTGTAGTCTATTTTATCACAAGCTGGCTAGGGTAAATGCAATGTAAGTACTGACTGACTGACATGTGGAGTATCGACACCGAAAGTCTTCAATACATCTGAATTTGAAATCAAAGAACTAAGCAAAATTGCTTTCCTCAAGGCTTGGAAAAGGTTCTGCATTTCCAATTGCATTTTGGACTGTAAACACGGTTATCTTATGTTGATTTATGCATCATTCGTGTCCACTTTTATAATTAACAATTTTCAAACGAATATAATGAACTAAAGTCACAATCATCTGCGCAATTTCGGGTAAATTTCATAATGATCCAAAATCTAATTATCAGCTGTGTCAAAATACCGCGGTTGATTGTAAGTGGTAAATAAAGTTTAATCGTCTTTTGGGGATTTCATCGGAATCCCATTTCTTAGATAAACAACTGTAAACTCATTTTACGATATGACATCAACAAAAACAAGTAGTATCAAGTCCTAAATATTTGAGGAAAACTATGTATGTAGTCCCATTAGGTACGGGACACAACTTTCCGCAATTTTATGAAGTCATGATTGAATAGAAGCGATTTTTGAAAGTTTGAATAATATCGTTTTAAGTAATCTTACCTCATAAAAATCTTGTGTATATGAAAAGAAACAAATGCAGTGTAATTGATTTTTATTAGTTACGATATACTGATAATTCATTCAACCGCGTCCTATAGTATGATGTTGAAATCCAGTGAAATACAATATGTCCCCGTTTACAGTAGTTTTAACCCTCATAATTTGTCACCAAAAGCCATTTAGGGTTATTTTTTTCGCCTAATGAATACATCATTATGTTTGACGTTTCAATAAAACAAAAAAAGGAAATATCTTTGAGGACAGCTTTTGAATAAAAAATCAAACTGCATGCCACTTATCTGCATTTAAAGTCCAATTTTCTAGCTAAACACTAAAACGAATAAATTAAATGCACCACACGACTTTTTGACGACCAATCTTTAATTCAAGCAAATTAATTTTCTAGAACTGTGCATTTTTTAAGCCGTGTGTTATGAATTGAAAATAAACTCTTTTAATATACCAATTTTTCCTATTCCGTTACTCACTATAATAGTCAGTAAAATTAATCTATAATTTTTTGATTGTAACATGTCATCGTACTTATCTATAACAAAAATTCCAAACTCGGGTAATCACTTTAGTGTCATTCCGAGTTGTATACGTTGCTTAAAGTTATTCATAAGATAGAGTGTATTTTGCAAGAAGTTGCCCAAAATATCACACATGAAACCGTAAGATTCATCCTGCTTAAGACAAATACAATTTGCATGGTTAAGTCCATCCTTTTTGTTGATTAGTACTTTACTATTTTTCCATCGTTTGATATTACTACAATTCTATTAGATTCCCAGTCTGCTATAATGATACTGCCGTATCTGTCTGAAAAAAGTCCCAAACGGTCCTGCTAAATCCTGTTTATATTCCCAGATTTGTTTACCTGATCCACTTAAACAGTGTACGGTTTTACCATCGTAGTCACTAAAGATAACTCTTTCATTGCAGTAAACTAGCTTTAAGGTGATTTACTGAATTTGATGCTTAGTGTTTCTCAATTTAACGATTGCACACTTCAACCTACGCAAGATTTAGGGAGATGATATCCGCATTTTCATCTAATGTGATACTTGGTATTTCCTTTCCATATTGTGATTTAAGCTTCCATCAGATAAGTACGGCATAGTGTCCAATTATTGTGTATTGATGCCTCAGTAGTAATAATGTTTTTTGAAGTTGAATCCGGGCTAAATAGAACAACTTTATCATTCCATTCAACTATCACAACTCTTCCATCCATCAGGCAAATCATGTTACTCATAGTCACACCTATGTTAATTTCTATGTTTGCATCAATCTTCCTAGTCATTTTGTTTATGTTGAATTGTTCACGTGTTTTGATAGATAAAATGGGAGGTTTATAGGTTTGAATATCAATGGTTTTGTGATTACATGTTGATTCATTTTTTTTTATGATGGCTGGAACATATAAGGCACAATCCTTCATCACAGTTGTAACACCAGATGTCAGCTTTCGGGTTTTCCTTGTCTTGTCCACAGGGTCAACATAGTTCAGCTTTACTTAATGCCATAACCTAAACATAGACATAACCATAAAGTGTTTTACTTTGATTAATCAATATTTAAGGTTTTTTTTGTTTTTCATTGACTTTATAATGTAATCTTCGTTGCAACACTTTCTTTGTCTCTGTTAACTTTTACTTAAAGCATTCTATACTAAGGACAACTTATGTTTACAACACTTGTTTATTGAAGAAGACCATTTGTCAACCTGTGCTATTCACTCATTTTTGTTATCATTTGAGTTGCTCCTTGCATGCAAAAACATAAATTTATTTAGCTTGTATGCAATTCCCAGTTTCATAGATATTTAACGGCAGTGGCATTGGGGTCTCACTTACATTGTCACTTTCCAAAACCAATAACAAATACTTTATATTATGACTTTAACATATATGAGAGACAAATTATTAAAAAAAATACATCCTGTAGGTATTTATAAAAACCTTTTCGCTTTGCTAGACCTAAATAGTCTGCAATACAATATCCTACAAACCTGCATTCTCTATTATCAGTAGTGGAAAAAAAATTATGTTTCTTCTTTTTTTTAAAGATAATAACAGGAGCCTGAATTTCAGTGGATGTCGTTGGTTCCTTTATTCGATTTGTTTTCTTTAATAAATTAATTTTATCGTAAATCAGGCACTCGGTTTGACCATTTGTAATGTTTATATTGTCATGCTAGGACTTTTATACCTTACTATAATTAGTATAGATTTTGGTAATTGTTAAAATGCAACACCGTGACCTTTAGCTTTTAACACCCTGATACTATGGTCTCTTGTTCGGTACAAATGTACCTGACACAATATTTTTCGAGTTGTCAATACTAGAAATACTTTAAAGTCGATTTGTCTTCATATAGGACCTACATTTGATTCTGAGTCACAAGATTTGTTATCAAGGCTTAAACTAACATGGGTTAAATCAAATGAAAGTATATAATAATTACCTTTGATTTAACAAATCACATCATCTGCATATACGGCAAAATAAATTTCCAACACCTCAGTCTACAAGGAAGTGACTCGCATTTATGCCAGGTTCGACGCGGATCGTAAACATTAGTGAATTGTATAGCCTTGAAAAACACACGGTAAATACGGTATATAGTGATAGCTATCTTAACTTTATAGAGGGATTAAAATCTATCATAATGTAAACAAAATGTTATATGTTTAGTTTATATTGGATTCATTCTTTAGCATAGTAAGTTGGTCAAGTGCCAAAGTCTGTATTTATCAGAAAATAATACATGAATTGAGAGGAATATGGATTTGGAAAGTAATCTTTTCATTTTTACCAGATACGGTACACAAATTATGCGTTACTGACTGAATCATATAAACTGACCTCATTTATTCAATTTCAGTCAATATTACGAAATATTATTATTGATTGCAATGTATTTCCTATAAGATTTTGCTCTATGATATCATTGTCTTTATTCAAACAAGAGTGCTCTCGCTGATGTGTCACTCAATCTTATTTTAGATCGGACGGTTTATCATACAAGAATTTAATCAACTACGTATTATCAATGATCCATTTAAAGTAGTAATTAAGGAAAAATTTAACCCCATCAAAGTTAGCCAGGTGAACCATGCAAGACAGTTTTAAACTGCGCCAAATAAAATGTGTCTACGAATCATTAAATCCTTGCCCTTCAAATGTAAATGTATGTGCGTTCTTTGACGTACAACATTGATAAAATTTGATTTTTATCTACAATCTTATCCCAGTGACTGAATACAACTTATATTTTCTGAGATACCATAAAAAATAAAAATGACGAATGCACCATGACAATGATATTAAGGTCAGATTTACTCTGATTTACATAGTCAGACAAACATGCTTCATGACACGATACAAGCATTTCAGACTTTGTAATGTCTAATAAACCATGAATATAAGGTTCACGTCAAATGAACATGGCAAAATAGACCATTAAAGCTTACAACCATTAAATAAACAAAATATAGTTTGTCTTTTAATAATTAGGATCTTGTAACACAGACTTGAGCGCGAACACCTAATCTTAATCACTGATCTATGAAATGATGGTAGCCTAGTACCCTTCTTAACGCTCATTTTGACCTTTGAATGATCTCACAGATAAAATGAAGTTAATGCTGTGCTAAACAAAAATGATGACTTCACATGATTTAACACAGTGTTTATGCAGTCACTAAACCACGAAGATTGGGTCAAACACAACAGATATTTGACAGGCGATTATATAAGGCATATGTATCATGAGTAATACCATCATCGTTTGATCCCTATTAGTCTTTGGTAAATTGGTATTTTTGAAACATTGTACAGGATTTATCATAGTTGCAAATAAAGATATACTAGACATTTTCTTGCATATTAGACAATAAACATCACTGGAAGATGTCCAATCAGTGTTGTCACTATTTTGTTCTTGTTTACAAGCTTTAGTAACCATATCATTTCAACTTTTCAAAATATATTTTTAGAATAAAAAAATTAAAACACACATGTGCTTTGAATCACCAAAGGCATATGTTTATGAATAATCATTTTTTTTTCTGCAATAAAATGCAGGGTCAATTTCCCACAACTGTCAAATTTTTGGACTTTTCCCGTATGAATTGAATGTGGTGTACCATGACTTGCTGGTATTACACCTACAAGGTATGAGACATTAAAGTCTTCAGATATCTTTATGCAACTAGTCAGTGTTTTATCGAATAAACCACTATAAAGTCATCAATTTCTAAAATGTCATTCGTGTTTTGTCTAAAAGTATCACTTGAGTCTTAACATTCTGTACTATTTATTATTTTTCTAACATTTTCTGAAACTGTCTTTATTTTTGTCTCGTCTGACTGATTCACAACATTATACTGAGGAGTGAATACCTTAATAACGCATGTTGTATCTATTAATTAAATTGTGGTCAAAAACTTGAATCAGGTGAAATTATAGAAAAATCTAATACAAAATTTTATACTTTCGACATTTTCAAAATCGTTTCGTACTTGGCCAAAAAGAGGGACGAAAGATACCAGAAGGACAGTCAAACTCATAGATTGATAATAAACTGACAACCAAATAATAGTACAGAAGATACTACATAGAACATGTAGAAACTAAAAAACTAACCAACACGAACCCAATCAAAAACTGGGGGTGATCTCAGGTGCTCCAGAAGGGTAAGCAAATCCTTCTCCATATGTGGCACACGTCGTGTTGCTAATTCGGTAAATAGTCTAATTCGCTTGTCACATTCGTGAAAAGGGAAGGGTATTCTAGTTACGACATAAGGAACGTAGTCGATATCCTGAGTGAAACGGTTATTCCAGAACGGTCAACCAACTCGTGGTGGCGTCCGGAAAATTTGCGAAGGGATGATTTCAAAATTACGAGCTTTAGCAAAATCATATGATAACATAACAAGCATGTGCACATCTCATCTAAATGGAGATAAGTTGAATTCCCCACTCAGTTATGGATATAAGAAGATGTGGTATGAGTGCCAATGAGAAAACTCTCCCAATTTGTTAAAGAAAACCCATTATACGGCCTATTGACTTTAGAATTGTAGCATAATTTGTATTAAAATTTAAATCAAATTAGTTTGGATGAAACAAGATATGATAAGTCTAAAATATTTAGTATGCAGCTTTATTAGCTTTGGCATGTGCCATTTCAACAAAGATTACTTGACCCCGGGTCATTGTCTTTTTTTGCACAAAGCTGTGCGAGGTGCAGTTTGATGGGACCGCAAGTATGGATACTATATCCTAGCTTGATAGGCTCTGAATTTGAATTGTGTTGAAATGTTTGAAATATCATAGGTTTCTGACACAGAGTAAATTGGGTATTGTAATTGAGGTTAACTAGTTATCACGTAATGATTAAAGTTTTTTTACCATACTGTGTCTTTATGTAAAAGGAAAGGGGAAAAAAATAATTTTCTTGACAGTTTAATCATTTCGAACATATTAACGATTGGTGTAGTGGTAATGAAATCATAATTAATTCTTACGAAAGTTAAAGGATAATAGAATTATATCATAATGAACTGAGTTATTTTTTAATTCTTTGGTAAAGTATAATAATGATATGGGATACAATTTTTGTATGAAATTAGGCATTGATTGGTAATTAATGCTTAAAGGATTGTATATAATTCTCAGTGGTTGGGATGTTTTTGTTATTAGATTTGTCATTTTGTTGTAAGGCTTGTTTTGAAAAGTGATATCATAAGATGACATTAATGTTGTGTGTTTTAGGGGACAATCCTAAACTTGTGGATTGAGTTATTTCCCTTTAAATTAAACTGTCAATTTGGAAAAAAATTGGTTTATGTGAGAAATGTTAGCACTCTATAAATTTAAACCCACTTGAAAACACTGCTAAAGAGTAAAATCACAAAAATACTGAACTTAGAGGAAGATCAATTGGGAAAGTCCATAATCACATGGCAAAATCAAATAACAAAACGCATCAAAAACGAATGGACAAGAACTGTCATATTCCAAAAAAAAATAAAAAATATAAAAATATAAAAACACGGGAAAATTAAGCATATCACAGAAGCCAAATATATTAAGACTGTTTAAACCCCATTAAAATTTGACAGAAATCTGCATTTCAAACAAAGTTTAAATAAGAATGCACACGCTGAAATGTCTCGCAGCTTTACTGACCATTGATTTTATGTTCGAAGTCTTAAAGATAAAGGTTTAACTATAAGTATCTTATAAACTTAATATTTCTAAGAACAATGTCAATGAGTTCAAGGTCAGCTATACCCTGTCAAATAGACATGTACGCTTTATAAATATACCGTTCACCAAATAAAGTTGACATTTTGAATATGGTTACACCACTGGGTCGATGCCACTGCTGGTGGACGTTTCGTCCCCGAGGGTATCACCAGCCCAGTAGTCAACACTTCGGTGTTGACATGAATATCAATAATGTGGTCATTTTTATAAATTTCCTGTTCACAAAAATATGAATTTTTCGAAAAACTAAGGATTTTCTTATCCCAGGCATAGATTACCTTAGCTGTATTCGGCACAACTTTTTGGAATTTTGGATCCTCAATGGTCTTCAACTTTGTACTTGTTTGGCTTTATACATATTTGGATTTGAGCGTCCCTGATGAGTCTTATGTAGACGAAACGCGCGTCTGGCGTACTAAATCCTTGTATCTTTGATAACTATTTAATGAAAAAATATTTAAACACAAAAACTTTACATTGACAAATGAACCATGAAAATTGGGACAGGGTCAGCTTATACCTGACATACAGACATGTACACCTTACATGTATTCCATACACAAAATATATCTGGTCTATGTATGATCAGTCTTTCCTTAATTCTGCTTGCTGTTCTCGTGGTTTTTAATCTACAACCTTAAAAAATCGTGTAGGGAGGATTCTATTTAGTACCTTTGCTGCCACTGATAGCAACGCAGTTCCTCTGTATTTTTTGCATTCTTTAAGGTTACTTTTCTTTGGTAGTTATACATGTATTAAGTGGCCCTCGTTCGCTTCTTGCGGCTTTTCTTCTTGCTTCCATATATCACCGAACAGCTAATGTAATAGCTAAGCTGTTAGGTCTAGGTGTGCCTTAAGGACTTCTGGTGGAATGTTGTCTGGACCTGCTGCCTTGCCTGATTTCAGCTTTTTTACAGCTGATTTTATTTCTCTTTTTGTTGGAAGGTTACGATGTATGTGAGTCTCTTCGTCTGCTTTGTTAATTATGTTGTATTAACGAGTGGTGGTCTATTTGGAAGTTCTTTAAAGTTTTCGGCCAATCTCGCAATCTGTTCTCATATTGTGGTAAGGACTCTCCCATTTTTGTCTTTGGTTTGTTGACCTGTTTGTCTAAATTTGACAGCAAGTTTGGTAGTATCGTACAGATCTTTTATATTTCTCATTTTTGCAGGTTCTTCCACTTGAGGGGCAAGATTTTCATTATATGCTCTTTTATCTTTCTTACACTTTATGTAACTCCCATGTGATTTTTGTTGTAGTCAGTTTGAGCATCAAAATTTGATTTTTTGGTTTTGCTTCTATTCAATTTGTCTTTTGTCCGTTTCATCTAATTTACTTTTCATAGAGGTGTGTGTGTGTGAATTTCTAGCACGAGCATCTTCACACGTACCGTTTATTATTTCTTTTATCTGACTCCACTAGTCGTAAATGTTATCAAGTTCTTCTAGCAGCTGGAATTTGAAAGTGTAATGTTGAACTGTTCTTTCTCTGTCTCTTCTCTCGAAAAGGTGACATTGTATTTTAACCTTGATGGTTTTTCATGGTGTTTACTTTCTTTAGCTTCATTCTTACTTTCCCAATCAGGAGTTGATTATGTGATGCAGCATCTGATCCCCACTTTACACAAACATCTTGAAGTGATGTCCTTAATTTGTTGTTGATGCAGAAATTGTCAATTTGGCTTTCTATGACATGGTCTGGAGATATCCATGTTGCCTTGTGGATGTGTTTGTGTGGAAATACACCTCTTTCAATGACAAATTTATTGGTGGCACATAATTCTGCAAATCTTTCTCCATTTTCATTCATTTGACCAAGTCCATGTTTTCCATTTGATTGTTCATACCCCCATATTGAAGTTTCCTAGTATTGCATTGAAATCTTCCATCAGTACTGTTAGCTCTTTGGTTTTTTTTGCTGGTTTTTAATTGCTTTTTAGATGTTTTTTTTATTTTTATTCAACAAAAAATTGCACTTTCTGCTGTTAACAATATCATTGACTAGTCTAGCATTCCTGTGAAGAGTTCCTGTTTATTATTACCAGAAATCCAGGATTGTTTTCTGGTAACCATCATTATACAAAATTAACATTAGTTTTAATCTAACAGCTAAGTTATAAAATTTTCAGCAATGAAATAAACAAGTAAATAATAAATATCAGTGAGACGTATTTGTTCAACTAATAGCTATATATGTATCATCTGTCAACAATTGATCTTGAGTATTGTTTCCGGAAATTTTTCATATTTTCTCCGTAAACGTGTGAATTGTTTTTCTATCAAATATCCGATCTCCGGCGCAGAGATCATATCCGGTTCGTTCAATACTTTGTAGGTAGCACGGTAGTATTTGCATTCCAGAATTTAGGTTGCTCTTTTGTGTACCCTACTTAGGTCAATGTATATGAACAGTGTGATTGGACTAGCAAAACAGTATCAACTGAACATACTTTCCCAAACTGAGGGATGAATCAGGTATAGAAAAATATGAAATAATTTTACATACAGGTAAAAATGATTTTTTGAGATTTTTTTTTAAATTTGTATTCACTGCATGATAAAAGACCTAAAAGCACCAGTGGCCTTAGGTTTTTAAAAATAGCAAAAAAAAGTAAACTGTAATGATACATATTCAAATATATTTCTGATTAGTATAATGAAAGTACTTCAGCTAACTGTGTATGTAGAATTTTTCGCTGTGCTAGAAAGTGGTGAAAATCCTAAAAAGGCTATCATTATCCCTTATGGGCCAGGAAATAATACCGTGCCACCTTGTAACACTACACTCAATACTAAGTGCAGTATTGCAGAGCATGTATGGAACGGATATGAACTCTGCGCCGGAGATTGTCAATTATCTTCCTAGTTTGAAACATGATTGTTACACCGGTCATGATTTTTAAAAATAAAACAAACAGATGTGATGATGCATTTTCACAGGTATGTCTGATTCAAAATTAATCTGTAGTATAAAGAAAATATAGATAAAATAAATACTTCGTTTTTAATCTTCTTTTTGTAACGGTAAATAGTCACGTTATCAATCGTCACATATAGCGGTGAACAGTAAAATTTATATTGCTGAATCAGTTCCAGGAGTCGATTTCACAAAAAAACTTACGACTAAGACTGGTCGTAAGTCATGAACAATTCAGTATATTTATGATCAATCTTAGTCGTAAGTTTTTTTGTGAAATCGACTCCTGATGTGTAACTTTTATATCTTTTATTAATTTATTCGTTCATTTATTTATGCTACATCATATATTTCTCAAACAAAGAAATTATTTTAACAATTTGACAGTTTTATCTAGAATACATTTATATTTTGAATTCATACATTTTGCGTGTAGTCTACCTCCGGCATAGTTTACATTAGCTGTATTTGGCAAAACGTTTAGGAATTTAGTCCTCAATGCTCTTCAACTTCGTACTTTATTTGGCCTTTTAAACTTTTTTGGATTCGAGCGTTACTGGTGAGTCTTTTGTAGACGAAACGCGCGTCTGGCGTATATATGGTATCTATGATGAGTTTATTTGTAACGATACATAAATTCTACTTTAAATACAGCATACATATTTATAGGTTCTGTTTTCTGTTTAGACATGCAATTAGCTTTATATAAACAAAACATTATTCATGTAATCCAATGATAATGGTTAATAGCACATTACATGGGGTACACAAACATTTGACTACCACCCTATTCCGACACAGCTTGACTGTCCGAAGCGTAACATTCATATTTAAAATATTAGGCTAGTGGTTTAAGGATTTATTCGTATCCAATTTAGACCAGTATTGATATTGGAGATTTGCTAAACCTTCCATGTCCTACTATATGTTTTCCAGTCAAAGATCAGAGCCTTGTTTTAACGGTCCCACATTACAAATTCCTTTAATATATGAATTGCTTATCAAGTTACAAATGCTAAGCACAACGTGAAACAGTCCAGCAGAGATGAAGATTTTTTTTTTATCTTAGTTCACTTAGCTTGGGATTAGATATCCAGAACTTTCTCAAATTTTTACGATTCTAATGCTGTTCTATCATTAAACATGTCTATCTTCAGTTGTTAGTCTATTTTGTAATGATTTATATTCCTATTTATAGATGTTATTTCATTCAAAACCTGACATTGTTTAAACTAAATTATAAGTCAATTTTGAAGTAATGTTTGTTGCCAGTTTTGCATGTACTGAGTACAACGTATTTGCCTAAAACTCATTTTCACTTTTATTGGGGTATTATAGATAGCTGTACTAACAAGCTTAAGTGCAGAACTATAAATTTTCACTTTTGTTCTAGTATTATGAAGAACATAAATATGTATTTTGTAAAACATATTTCCGTTCTCTATATATGTACTGTATACCTTACAACCAATTACTGTCATTTAACTGTGTCTATTATTATTCTTATTCTATTTGGCGACATTTCAGGTTTATAGTTTTTTTTCTCAAAAAATTAAACATCTAACAGATTTTTATATTGATTTTGCATTTACATAGTGTAAACGATCAAATTTATTCGTGTAGTGTATGTTCACTTGTGTTTTATATATGTCTTTTGCTTGAATTCAGCCATTTTAATTAATATGTTGTAGTGTGTCATTTTTGGTTATGATGTTACACTATTATTTTAAATAAGGGTAAATGCTGGTACCTATTAAAACGTTTAAACCCACTTCATTTGTTTGCACCTGTCATAAGTCATGAATTTGATGTTCAGTTGTTGTCGTTTGTTGATGTGGTTTATAGGTGTTTCTCGTTTCTTTATATAGATTTGACTGTTGGTTTTTCCCGTTTGATATGTTTACACTAATTGTTTTGGGGCCCGTAATAGCTTGCTTGTGTTTATGTCAAAAACGACCTTGACCAAGAATGTTAACCAAAAACTTCAACATGAAGCGGGACAGACGGACGAATGAACGGACAGACGGACGAACAGATGGGCGACCGTTTGAATAATCAAAACAACAGACGAACGGAAGCACAGATTGTTAAACATTAAAAGCTTTACTCTTACTTTAAATAACGATACAAAAAAAGATATTACAGTTTTTCACTGTATGAATTCAATACTGAAATAAAAAATACACCAAATCTCAATACTGTGGATTAATATTTTCGTTGGTACCAAATTGTATTTTCGTTGATACTAGACTTCTTGGTTTTTCGTAAGTCTATTTAAGGGGATGTTGGTAAACATCAACAAGACAGCAAAATATTAAGCATTCAGAAATGTCATATGACATTCTTTCTCATGTTTTGGGGATCCATTCAATGTAACTATTGGGGAATAATTACTTTAAAAAAAAGAATGGGAAAAAAATTGAAACACAAGAGTCATTTTCATATCATCTGTATACCTAAATTGTGATGATCAAGTTTACCAAATATTTGTTATCAGAAAACACACTTATTAACACTGGTTATTGTTTGTTCAGTTAGATCGATAACATTTCAAATTTATCCATATTTCTTGCAGGTAAATATAACAGTTTACCTTTATTTACTGCTTAGTTAAACATGAATTGTGGCTTAAACAATATTACTCAGACAGAACTCTGATTATACAAAGGTACATTTCCAAAATCCTGAGCAATTTGATTTTAAAAACGGATAATTGTGTGTACTACTCAAAACTTTTAAAATCGAAACTGAATCCATATAAACTGAATATTCCTTTTATAGTTTAGTCAAATTTGGCGCCGCATTTTCTGAAAAGATTTTGTAAAACTTAACAGATTACGACATCGGGCTATGTATGCAAAATGACATCCAGTAACACATTTCCTGTATAGTTCAATCTATTTCTATAACAGATTACGACATCGGGCTATGTATGCAAAATGACATCCAGTAACACATTTCCTGTATAGTTCAATGTATTTCTATAACAGATTACGACATCGGGCTATGTATGCAAAATGATATCCAGTAACACATTTCCTGTATAGTTCAATCTATTTCTATAAACTTTTAAAATCGAAAAAAGAATCCATATATACATTTTGATAAAGTGTCAGCAGATATAAACTACATGTCTCAACACTCATAATCGTAAAGTGCAATTTGTTTCTGCTATCTTAACAAAACGCTATAGAAAGCGACAATATGACGGGGGCAACTGATTAGAATGATGAGATCTAACCACTATCCCTTTACATCATAACCGTCAGGTGACTTCTAACAGTATTAACTGCCATTGAATGACAATTTTACCAATTTTTACTATAGTTTTTGCCTGTTATTTTTAGGAAGTGTAAAGTATAAACAGCAAAAATAATCAACAAGGCAATATATTCACCAATATTTCTACATGGCCGAAATTGTCAGTTGTCTACATATTGAGGATGCAACTCATTAATGACAACTTTTGCTAATTTGTTTATTATCTTCAGAACCATCACTACAAACTAGAAAACATCTGAAACGTGCAGTACTGAATTTACTCGCACATCCCGAATTGGTCTGAATTTTCCTTACCCATATTGGTCTGAATTTTCCTTACCAATATTGGTCTGAATTTTCCTTACCTATAGTCTGAAGCATACTAAACACTCTGAACCTATACTAAACCTGTTTGACCGTTATAAAGAGTCTGAATTATACTACACTCAAGTTTGAACCATACTAGACCAATTTTTGACAATTCTCGACCTAATTTTGTCTGTTCTTCATTTATTTAGAGTCTATTTTTTCAATATGTGTTTTCCTTAGAAAGAGTACTATGTAAATAAGTAATTTGTCGGATAAAGAAATCAATGTAAAATAAGTGATGTATTATTGAATAAATTATAGCTGTACATTTATATAATTAAAGATTGATAATGTAGAGGTGTATTGGTCAAGTAAGGTTTAAACCTTGTTTCTTTGGTTCAGACTTTCAAGTCAATTGGTCGGGTTTTGTTAGCGACATTGAAAATACATCACAAACTGGTTAAATACAGGTCCAATACAGGTTGAGAATGGGTTGAGACTGTTTTTAGCCTTGTCGAGTATGTGTTCAAACTTTGGTTTGTAGTGCATGATATACAGATGGAAACTTTAAATAACAAACATGATTAGCAAGAAAATATCTTCAAACAAGGGCTATAGCTGAAATTGTCAGTTGACTACTTATGGGGGCTATTGACATTTAGTTATGAATTGATCATTTTTTATAGTATAAGTCTACTTGCTTTAAAATCATAATAGATATAAAGACACTTAGATGGGGAGTTGTCTCATTGGCACTCATACCACATCTTCATATATCTACTTAAAACAGTAAAAGATAATAAATGTGAACAGATCTACGAATAAGGTTGATTAGTCGAAATTGTAAGAAACACACTAAAAATAACAAATTTGCATAGAAGTGAGGATAATGTCATACAATCTGATAAATGTAAAATATAAGACTTAACTACTCTAACCGAGTAGGGTAAACACACATTGATGAAAACTGTATCTTCCTTCACTTTACAGGATATCAAATGTATTAAACATGTGTTCCCCCAACATGCAACCAACGTTATATAACAGGGACTGTCGTATGCTCAACGAAACAAACTAATAAAATCTATCTTGCCATGAATCAGTCGGAACTTCAAGGTTACTGTGACACTACCTATTATAGGGATTATCTAAATCATATGCAGATACTAACATAGATAAAAAATCTGATAGTATCATTTGATAAAAGTTTTATAGTTTTAAGTCCTCTATAAAAGTTAAATAAACATCATATATATAACATTATAGGTTATCTGGCACAGTTTTAAACTCTCAAATATTGTAATCTAAATTTTTATCTAAAGTCTTTATGAGTTGTAAATGTGTTCTTATTCACTACAGAGTAGGTCGTAATTTTTGAAAAGAAAATGTAAATGGTGTGTGTCTCGTGGTTCTTGCAGCCTAGTTCCTGTAATAAAGAAGGAGGTATGTATTAATGTTTCTTTATAGGTTTTGATTCACAATGTCAGTTTCACCGTTAACAACTTAAACTTAAGAATGTAAAAAGGGAGTCTTCAAAATATAGCTTTCTATATTAACCTGACCAAAGAAGCCACATAAGTTATTGCCATGACATGGCGTCTATCAACTTCGTTATCGTTGACCATCGAAAACGTTTACAAAGATCTCCTTCTCTGAAATCAAAGATCAATTTCAATAAGGTTATTGAAATTAAATTTGTGTATTTGTTCCGCCAATCAACCAGCATAACCACCATGTCTACAAATCAAAAGTAAGGAAACCTAGGATAAGTCGCATTAATTGTATTAATATCATGAAAACAACAGTAAATAGTGAATAACTGCCAGTGACTAAAATGCTAAGAATTACATTGGTTTAGTAAGAAAATATTATAAGAAGTACAGGTTTCAAAAACGACAAATAACTTTCGAATAACGTCGCGTATGACTCTTATTTATGAATCCACTACTTCTTATAAATTAAACTATGAACAGCACCACAACTCAGCAATACTTGATCTTACTAAATGAAATTATGACTCCAAAAGGCAGTGTTGTGGCCCCGATTTTTGTTTGCAATTGAAAGTTAGTTTTATGTCTAATAGAATTAGCCTGTTGGATGTATGTTTTGTTCTGTTGGTTGTTGGTTTGCTGGTAGATTTGACTCAGTATGTTCAAGTATTGTTGAGTAAACGTTTAACTTTGCTATTAGTTTGGTGAATTAGCAGTTGACGTGTTCTCTTGTTGGTAGATCTGTTTGGGTGGGGATTGACTGTGCTCGCTGTTGCAATATCACGCGGATTGTTTGACTGTTAAATTGTTTTAAGTTAGTTGTGACTTTGCTTGTTGGCGTAGTTGAAATAACATTTGACGTTCCCATTTAGTAGGTCTGTTTCGTTGGTGATTGACTGCTTGGACTGTTAAAATAATGCTGTCTTTGTCTGTTAAAGTTTGTTTAGTTGGTGTATGTTGATGTTTGTCAATTGGTGGTTGAAAATGTCAGTGAAAGGTTCGTTGATGCTTCATGCGGACATACATTTGCCCATTTAAGCATTGAAATAAATGCAGTTTTTCCTGCTGGTGAATAAGTTATAGCAAGAAAATTGGTATATTCTTTTGAATTTTCACATCCAAAGTGATTTAAGATCAAATAGTTCAATCAAGTTACTAACATAGAAATAATACTTATCTCGATAACGCTATGATTTATTATGCATCTATAGTTTATTTCAATTTTGCTATAGATGGCAGACCACCATTCCCTGATCTGTTGAACCAAATTATAAAATTTTCACAGCTTCCTAATATTTTACCTTAAGTAGAACTTCATAAAAACCAGGTGTATCCTGAATTTTGCAGGCATCAGCTTTCTACATGTTAATTTTCATCATACCTTTAAAGTCGTATAAAAGTAAAACTGACCTTCGTACAGAGGTACTCCAAAATTTACCCCTGGTTTTCTGGAAATCAGTAATTATATATTATGTAGCGCATTAATCCTGAATTTTATAATGCAAACTCAAAGACAAGTGAATTGTGGCTCAGCATGGTCTAAATATATTTCTCTTTCACCAAAAGTTCCATCTCTGTATATTTTTGGTTAGTTTATAAGTACACAATGACATCAAACACACTATTTTGTGTCAGAGTAGGGCTACATACGTTCTAAATTGGTGGGAGTAATTGGGGGTCTGACACCTATATTTTTTAGGTCCTTAACAGTATCGATTGATTGGATTCTTATATTACAATTTATGAATATCAAATTCAAATGAATAAACAGTTTCAAGTTTTGGAAAACAGACACAAACAAAAAACATCTAAAAACTCCTTAATTTCAAAATGAAAAATACATTATTATGACTGTGCTTACACCTGAAAATGTACTCTTAGTATTGACACACATGTTTACAATTTTATGTATGGCAGGAACTGGATAAAAAATATTAAGTGCATTTTATGCCTAAAGTCAAATTAAAAATCTACCTTCAATTTTGTCCGTTCCCAATGAAGATGGCAAAATTAATGAAAACCTAAATTTCATTTGATACGTTTACTCATTTACACAATTTTTACCACCCGCTGTTATACACATATCTACCGTCCTTTAATTCCAATGTCGACCAGTATACTTTTCTACAATCATTATATGGATGGATGTCCCAAACGTTTTCAATATCTGAAGTCTTTTTTTCAAATGCCTTCTTTTGGAATGAAAAAATAGATCGTCAACTCGTAAAATGGAAAGTAAATCAATCGGAATCTTTTGCAAATTACTGTTCTGAAAACATATTTCAGAATACATTTTTTGTTTTTTTACAGTTTATTATGGAATAAAAAGCAGCATGTGAGATGATTTTAAATATGAGGTCCAACAAGTAGGGAGTAAATTCTGAACTTCAGCTAAACTGGAATGAAAAGACTGCAAGGAAAGCAAATATGTACAGGACAATGAAATAAAATTAAAAAAAATGCGAACATGTTGACATTTCAAATACTAGACTGTCAGAGAGACAATTCTAAACAACACATTATACTTGAACAATCAAAAGTAAGAAATAATGTTCTTACATAACCAAGAGTCTATGGAAATAATCTTGAGAGTCTTTGCATATTTGAATTACCAAACAGCAAGGAAGAAGGTCACACTGGCAAGAATGGAAGTATAGTTTCAAGAAATACTGAATTAAAAATAAAACGATAACACCGGTAAAACAATCATCTATTGAAAAAGAACATCCAGATTTTGAAATAGATAATCAAAATGTAAACTGCCTATATATCACATGTTTCAGAGGAAGAAGAAAACTATTTGCGAATACTTTGTTGATGACAGAAATTTCTTCAAGGGCTGTACGGGTTTTATTTGATAAAGAATTTCATCCTTCTTGCTTACATGCTACAATTAAAAAAGGAACATGGAAAACTGCTTGACTTAAGAATGAAACGTGTTATTAACGGAGCTCAATGGAATTTACTTTTTCCTCGTGTTGGTATGTATAAGATATTTTGAAAATGGACGGTGCAATGATTCTTCCAAAGCAATTATTTGTATATGTGCTGATGTATCTTACATATTTAAACAAATGAAGTAATTGATTTAACTTCAAACTTTGAAAGTAAATTTGTTGACATGTATTGTCATTTCAATCCAACAAAAGTTGTGCAATATCTCAAATATATTTTGGAAAAGAAACAAATTTTGATAACATAGAAATAAACACCTAGTTATATCTCTAAATAAAATTGAGAAAGGAAATGGGGAATGTGTCAAAGCGACAACAACCGACCATAGAGCAGACAACAGCCGAAGGTCACCAATGGGTCTTCAATGTAGGCGTCCTTCAGCTGGCCCCTTACAAAAATATGTATACTAGTACAGTGATAATGGACGTCATACTAAACGCCAAATTGTACACAAGAAACTAAAATTAAAATTCATACAAGACTAACAAAGGCCAGAGGCTCCTGACTTGGGACAGGCGCAAAATTGCGGCGGGGTTAAACATGTTTATGAGATCTCAACCCTCCCCCTATACCTCTAGCCAATGCATAAAAGTAAACGATAACATACGAACATTAAAATTCAGTTCAAGAGAAGTCCGAGTCCGATGTCAGAAGATGAAATAAAAGAAAATAAATAAAATGACAATAATACATAAATAACAGCAGACTGCTACCAGTTAACTGACATGCCAGCTCCAGACATCAATAAAACTGATTGAAAGATTGTGTCTTCATCATATGAATATCAGGCACAATCCCTCCCGTTAGGGGCCTAGTATCATACTATCATAAAATATATGAGAAGAACATAACCCGTGTCATGCCAACAACTGTCTTTTAAATAAATGTGTTTAGTTCCGATGCATAGACCCTATAATACTTATCAAAGGTACCAGGATCATAATTTAGTACGCCAGACGCGCATTTCGTCTACATAAGACTCATCAGTGACGCTCATATCAAAATAGTTATAAACCAAAAAATACAAAGTGAATCAATATTAAGCAAAAATTTGCAATCTTCATTGACCTGACAACAGTATCGTAACTATATCCCTTCTTAATAAGTATGTTTAAAGGTTTTGTAAGCTTTTGAGGTGAATACTGACATTTTTGTACTAAACACTGTTTTTCTTGTCATTTCCTTAGTTCACCCTAAAACATTAGTATATTATATAAATATCACTGTGGATATCCGTTTGGTGTCTTCTCCATTCTTTCATCCCTTATAGAAAAAGCTTTAATTTTAGTGTTCATCTCAATTAAGGGCTTATACTAAATTTTGTGTTACAGGTGTCCCTGACTCTAACACTTTTGATGTCACATTAATGGTAGTATTTCTCAGGAATTTGACAAATGTACCTTCACCCGTATGTGGATATGACTTCTTACCATTAAGTACAGATATCACATCTACGGCTGACCTGGCAAGAATTAAACACTACAGAAACCTCCTACATCATTTTGAAGACGGAAAGATCAAATCTACAGTCTTTGTTACTGCATGGAAAGATATCAGTGGAGTAAGAATAACATTTTTCACGTTTTTCTTTGACTCCTTGATATTTTAATCAACACATATTTCCTGAACAGTACATTAGAATAATTATGAATATTAATTAACACTGAACCTGACTTCATAATTCAATGTTCAGTTTTTTAAAAGGTCTTGAAATTTAAATAGCCGTTTTGGTTTCAAGTGATATATTAACTGTAGTGATCGATCTACTAATATTCAGAATTCGACACAGTTTAATTAATTTAATGTTCAAACTTAACTTAGCTCTTTTTAATCTCGTAATGATTATAATACCATCTTTTTGTTTATAGACTGTTGGATTCGAATATATGATTTTACCTGTAAAACATCATTTTTCATAGGCTGTGAAGAGACTTGGTAGTTAAATATGTATGAGGAATGTCAAGAGCTAAGATCAAAACATTTAGACCAGTCAACAGTACCTTGGAATATTAGAGGTAAGATCTTTAACAAAAAAACTTTAGCATGTAGTGTTAGTGATAAAACTGTAATCATTTACCTGTAATTAGGTGAGATTTAGGAAAATATTGCCAAATTTTCGGACATTCTAATTTTTTTTACTACGATACAGAATAAAGTAATTTCTCCATAACACCATTTTTGTTTTCATGTAAGACTTCAAGAGCCGATTACAGGGCATTTACCCAAATTTAATCAGGTTCTAGATTTTTTTCTTTCGATTTGAGACCCACACAATACAATTGCAAATATAAGGTTACGTTCGAGCCATTTAAATAAGTCTCGAAATGGATCTACGAAACAATGTAGATCAGGAGATAGTATGAACTTATTCTGATAAAAAACTATATCCTCTTTTTTTATGAATCCATAACGTATAAACGCCAAACAAATATTGCAGTCGGTAAGTTTTGCCGGAATAATCTATATGCTACTTCCGGTTGACAATCGTTTAAAGGTAGGTAGGTAGGTAGGTAGATGAAGATATGAATGTCTTACCGAATTGCAACTAAGCTTGGGCAGCATGCAATTTATATTTTAAAAAAACACACACCAACACCAACTACATTTCATGGTTAGTTATTCTCACACCAGGTCAAATAATTAACGGTTTTCAGATTCTTATGTATTTTTGAGGATTTACTTTCAGAATGAACTTAGTTATAATAAAAAGAATCTGGAATTTAAAATTGATGCTAGATTCTTTTTATTATACCTAACGATTGTCAACCGGAAGAAGCATATAAATTATTCCGGCTAAACTCACCGACTTTTTTTTTCAAGAATTACGTTGGTTCGTCTTTGTAGCCTTTACTTCTTATCCTAATTCATTAATGACATTTGAACTTATGTACACTACTGTTAAATTAATGCCTTAATTTAGTATGAATGATTAGATTGATACATTCATTTCTTAAGCATAATACTTGCTTCAGATGACTTTATGACCTATATTGGTGAACAAATTAAATGCAATACAATAAAAGCATCCTGTAGTTCATCTCTGTATTTAAACTGTAGAAAGTTTCAATTAAAATTTGGGTAGGATGCATTGCAATTCTGAAACTAATCATTTGTCATTTAGAATATAAATATATTTGGCCCTAAATTTAAATATAATGTGAAAATATATGCATAATTAAGGGTTTTGTTTGATGAGTAATGCACACATGAATCACTTTGTAGGATTTACATTTTACTTGGAATTTTGATAGAGTGTTGTGAAGCTTTGAATGTATTTTTTCGAAAAGAAACACATAGTTCATTCCTCTCATTGTTTTAAATGAATCTCCAGTGCATGTTATCCCCTGTTTTTGATTGATCATATCTCTCTTTGGTTTGTTCAATGTGAATGAAAACATGATTTGTTTGAGATAATGTGACAAATTATTGAAAAACTAACTTGGACATATTTCTTATGTTATTTCATTTGATTAACAACCAATAATATTGATTTATTTATATTTCAGTACAAATCATTCAACTATTGGATCAGTGGCAAAAGAATGATGCAAATTTTGTCGAGACTAAAGCTGCAAAACATGTGCTAAAATGTATCAAAGAAAATAGTTGTGTCACCATAACTGCTAGTTCTGGTGTTGGCAAGACAGCAACCCTACAACATGTAGTTTTAAAAATGGCAGAAGA
The DNA here is from genome assembly GCA_019925275.1 of Mytilus edulis. Taxonomy (NCBI): domain Eukaryota; kingdom Metazoa; phylum Mollusca; class Bivalvia; order Mytilida; family Mytilidae; genus Mytilus; species Mytilus edulis. The sequence continues at coordinate 19,404,197 of CM034356.1, read as the reverse complement.
AGGGTATGATGTGCTTCTTGTAACCAATCCACATAACATTATTGATTATTATAATCCAAATCAGAAAACATTGTTTGTTATTGATAACTTTTGTGGAACATATTCTATTAATCAGTCTGATCTATACAATTGGGAACCAGTTATGATGCGTATTGAAGAGCTTATAAATAAATCACTCATAAAAATTATTGTGGCCTGTAGGACACAAGTATACAAGGATAACAAATTTGAAGCGCTGTCTATTTTCAAAACCAATGTATGTAACTTGTTATCAGAACATTTATGCTTGTCACAGGCTGAAAAGACGTCAATAGCAGAAATGTACCTTGAAACAGAAGCTACAACGATTATCCAATATAGTGATTTATATGAGTGTTTTCCGCTTCTCTGTAAACTTTATCGTGATGACACTGAACTCAAAATTACAGAATTTTTCCAGAATCCATTTTCAGTGTATGAAGCTGAAATTGAACAGCTCAAGAAAAAAGAAATTTTCGGTAAATACTGTGCTTTAGCTTTGTGTGTCATGTTCAATAACAGATTAAAGCAGGAAGTGTTAACAGAGGAGATCAACAAAGAAACCAAAAAGATCATAAAGAACACGTGTGAGGCTTGTAGATTAAATAGAAGTACATCAAGATTAAGTTTATTGGATGAACTTGATTCACTCGAACATACTTTTTTGAAAAAAGAAGATGGCGTTTACAGAACAATACATGATAAACTATTTGACTTTTTATCTTATTATTTTGGGAAAATGATAACTCAGTGTATTATTAAGAATTCACAAAGCATGTTTATCAGCGAACGATTTTCATTCGAAAGAGAAGAAGATATGGACCAGTTTATAACGGTTGTACCACCAAAATACCATCAAATTTACATACAAAGAATGGTTGATGACTGGTCTAATGGTAAACTAATACCAGTGTTCAATAACAAAAATATGGACAAACCAGATTTCAGAAACGGATTTCTGAATTTTGTGGAAACACTTGATTTATCATACCAAAAACAATTAGCCCAAACTAATGATATCAAACACAAACATAATGCACTATTTGTATGTTGTTTAACATGTGACTTTTCTTTGATTCAGTGGTGTTGTTATCATGGTGCAGATGTTAACCAATGTAGATTTGATGGTGTAAGTCCTGTATTTGTTTCATCAATGAAAGGTGATACTAAAGCAGTGAAGCTGTTACTTGAATACAAAGCAGATGTTATTAAATGTAATAAAGATGAAGCATCTCCCCTGTTTTGTGCTTGTCAGGAGAATCATGTTGAAATAGTGAAGATGCTACTTGAATACAAGGCAGACGTTAATAAATTTAGAGCTGATGAAGTATCTCCCTTGTGTATGGCTTGTCAGAAGAATCATGTTGAAATAGTTAAGATGTTACTTGAATTCAAGGCGGACGTTAATAAATGTGATGAGGATGAAGTATCTCCTTTATTTATGGCTTGTCAGAAGGATCATGTAGATGTAGTTAAGATGCTACTTGAATACAAGGCGGACGTTAATAAATGTAAAGCTGATGAAGTATCTCCCCTGTTTGTGGCTTGTCAGAAGGATCATGTTGATATAGTTAAGATGCTACTTAAATACAAGGCAGACGTTAATAAATTAAGAGCTGATGAAGTATCTCCCTTGTGTATGGCTTGTCAGAAGAATCATGTTGAAATAGTTAAAATGTTACTTGAATACAAGGCAGATGTTAATCAATATGTTAAAAATGAAGTATCTCCCTTGTTTATAGCTTGTCAGGAGAATCATATTGAAATAGTTAAGATGTTACTTGAATACAAGGCAGACGTTAATAAATTAAGAGCTGATGAAGTATCTCCCTTGTGTATGGCTTGTCAAAAGAATCATGTTGAAATAGTTAAGATGTTACTTGAATACAAAGCAGATGTTAATAAATGTGATAAAGATGAAGTATCTCCCCTGTTTGTGGCTTGTCAAAAGAATCATGTTGAAATAGTTAAGATGCTACTTGAATACAAGGCAGACGTTAATAAATTTAGAGCTGGTGAAGTATCTCCCTTGTGTATGGCTTGTCAAAAGAATCATGTTGAAATAGTTAAGATGTTACTTGAATACAAAGCAGATGTTAATAAATGTGATAAAGATGAAGTATCTCCCCTGTTTGTGGCTTGTCAGAAGAATCATGTTGAAATAGTTAAGATGCTACTTGAATACAAGGCAGACGTTAATAAATTTAGAGCTGGTGAAGTATCTCCCTTGTGTATGGCTTGTCAGAAGAATCATGTTGATATAGTTAAGATGTTACTTGAATACAAGGCAGACGTTAATAAATTTAGAGCTGGTGAAGTATCTCCCTTGTGTATGGCTTGTCAGAAGAATCATGTTGAAATAGTTAAGATGTTACTTCAATACAAGGCAGATGTTAATAAATGTGATAAAAATGAAGTATCTCCCTTGTTTATAGCTTGTCAGGAGGATCATGTTGAAATAGTGAAGATGTTACTTGAATACAAAGCAGATGTTATTAAATGTAATAAGGATGAAGTATCTCCCCTGTTTGTGGCTTGTCAGGAGAATCATGTTGAAATAGTTAAGATGCTACTTAAATACAAGGCAGACGTTAATAAATTAAGAGCTGATGAAGTATCTCCCCTGTTTATGGCTTGTCAGAAGAATCATGTTGATATAGTTAAGATGCTACTTGAATACAAGGCAGATGTTAATAAATGTACAGCTGATGAAGCATCTCCCCTGTTTGTGGCTTGTCAGGAGAATCATGTTGAAATAGTTAAGATTCTACTTGAATACGAGGCAGATGTTAATAAATGTAAAGCTGATGAAGCATCTCCCCTGTTTATGGCTTGTCAGGAGGATCATGTTGATATAGTTAAGATGTTACTTGAATACAAGGCAGACGTTAATAAATGTACAACTGATAAAGTATCTCCCCTGTTTATAGCTTGTCATCAGAATAATATTGAAATAGTTCAGATGTTACTTGAAGATAAGGCAGACGTTAACAAATGTGATGATGCTGAAGTATCTCCTCTGCGTGTGGCTTGTCGTCTTAATAATATTGAAATAGTAAAGATGCTACTGGAAAACAATGCAGACCTTTTTTAATGTAAAGCTGTGTTTTGTTGGTCAAAACAATCAGGTTGATATATGTTGTGAATGTGACTTTGTCTTCATGTCCGTAATGTCGCAAAACAGTGTTAACGTTGTTTCCCGTATTATTGACGTTGTGTGATAGTGATGTGGGAGAGAGAGATGTGTTGCCGGATGGACAAGATGGCTGAGTGTTTGTACTATCGGAGTGTATGCCGTGTATTTTGTATTTTATGTAACGTCTGTATATACATATAGTGTGAATAAATCGTGACTGCTATTTTCTACAAAGATGGTGTTAAGTTATAAATTTATGAACGCTCGGAATTCTACGTTTACAACATTGGTGGCAGCGAACAGAAACGGATCTACGCAAACAGATGATTTATATTTTTATACAGACGGAATGCTTTTAAAGAGGGGAGGAAATATAAAATTAAACAATGAATGAATGTACCGTTAACAAGTTTATTTGACAATACGATTGTGACCAAATGTATACATAACAACAGAAGGACGATACGGCACTGGAATACGAAGATTCACCATTTTAAACTGATATTGGAATTAAAACAGATTCGACCACATAATTCACAAAGAAGTATTTAATCGGCAAAAGTGGACGGAAACTAATTAAACATTTTTGTTCGGTGTTAGCATCAAGGATAAAATGACAATCTAAGGTGCAAATTTGAAAGAAATCAACATTGTTACGTTTATCTATAAATAATTGTTGTTTTATGTATGTCTATAACTTATATTTGTCAGCATTTTGATATATATTAACCATGAGCTGGTGTGACTTACCAGAGTTTGACGGTACTGAACTTTTTGAAGGTTTCTGGATGAAATTTCCTATCTTTGCTGAACGTTTTAATTGGTCATCTAGTGATATGGCTTTTTATTTGGTTACTTCACTGAGAGGTATAGCTTTAGAATATGTGTCGTATTTACCACACAGAGATCTTTATAATGTATCTGTTTTGTATTCTGCATTGAAATGTCGATTTGGTGATATTGAGACTGCTCAGATTTGTAGAATGAAATTGAGAAATATAACTATGCTTACAAGTGAAAGCGTTCAAGAGTACGTTTGTAGAACTGAGATAAATGTTCGGAAATCGTTCCCTGGTGTGAACGATGATTTATTAGTAAAGCTGATTACTGAGTATGCTATATATGGATATCCTGATGGTTACATTGGATATAGAGTTCTGACTAAAGAACCGTCAACAGTTAGTGAACTTATCAAAGAAATACATGAAATATTGTGGCAGGAACATTGTAGACAATCTTTAAAGTCCGTAGAAAATCGCGTTGCACTGAAGACAGTAACTTTGAGAAACATTTTGAAATAGGCAATAAGCGTAGTATGAATTTCACAGAGCATGATATTCGGAGGAATAAAGTTTCTGAAAATACTGACGTTGATATGCAAAACGACATAAGTTTATATAATAGTAACCAGAAATTGGGAAAAGAGAATTATACTATTGGTAAATTAAATGTACGTTATAATTTCGTTTATTCGAGTGAACAGTCTGTTTATTACATCGCTGAGTCATATGAATTGAAACATGAGGAATTTTGTGACGTTATTGAGGCAACTGAATTTGAAGTTGCGAAAGTTTTGGATGAAGAGATAGCTATCTTGGAACTTCCGCGCGTTGAAAAGCAGACAGTGGTTACTGGTGGAACAGAGATTGTTATCGTTAGAAAGCATCTTGTACTGTCGGAGTGTATGCCGTGTATTTTGTATTTTATGTAACGTCTGTATATACATATAGTGTGAATAAATCGTGACTGCTATTTTCTACAAAGATGGTGTTAAGTTATAAATTTATGAACGCTAGGAATTCTACGTTTACAACAATATAGTTAAGATGTTACTTGAATATAAGGCAGATAAATGTGATTAGGATGGAAAATTAAAAAAATTTATTGCTTGCCTTGGAGGAGGTCTGAACAGAGTAAAGATGTTACAAGACAACGAAGCTGACATTATTAAGTGCATTTAAAAAAGAGAATCCTTACATGTTGTAACGTCTTTTTATGGTCACAAGATATAGTCAAAGTGTTATTATAAAGGTAGTAGATTACAACAAATAAACCAGTGTTGGTACATCTCTTTTATCACTCAAATGAATTGGAGATAAAAAGTTTACATTGATAAAGTGACTTTCGCACAAAATCATTTTATATAGAACGCAGTAGCATAATAATAGTTGCATTTTCTTATAGCTTCCGTTACAAAAATGCGTTAAGAACAATAAGAACGCTCATGGACTAGACAAAACGGGTTTCGTTTTAGTGTTTGAGTCATCCAAAACTACCTAATAATTTGTAATTTGTACAAAAAAATTATACAGAAAAAACATGCAAAATTGTCTTTATAATTTATTATTAAAAAAAACCATGTCGTATAAAAGAGGGACCAAAGATACCAAAGGGACAGTCAAACTCATAAATCTAAAACAAACTGACAACGTCACATTACTGTTCTCTCGATCGAATCAGGTAGGTCACCATACTGCCTTCACCAATTAGCAAAACTATAACCGTATAGTTAGCTATAAAAGTTTCCAGTATCAACAAATGAGAAAGAATTAAACTGTAAAACCTAACTGTGTGAATTGTGTTTAGAGAAAATAAAAGATTGCAACCGATGAATTGATGTCTCCTGACTTCGAACAGAAACAAACATAATACAACAGGACTTTATATGTGTTGTGCGCTCAGCTAAAACAATGGTGTAGCGTCACTACAGAGAACATATTGTACAATCATGAAGGAAGGGCATAAATTGAAGCGACAATTGTAACTGGTCTTCATATTTCGTCAATCAATGGAGAAGATAAAAATTAATGAAACAAGCAAAAAAACAGAGAAAATCACATGAACCCTTAAAAGAGAGACCTTGTGAGTCAACCGGTATAGAGTGTCCTGCTATGCATGCAGAACCAACCAGGAAAAATCAATAGTCAATATACAAGAACATGTTGACTATTCAGATATCGCAATTGGAGCTCATACTTGTCGATGAACTTTATCTTGAGGGTTATTAACCTCCTTATACGTGTTGAAGAAAATAACGTCTTGCTAGTTGAGATGAAATATATACGTAACAATAGCGTTACATTACATTACAATAGTGTGCGCAAAAGTGCGGGGTAAAATACGTAACATAACGTTCTAAAGTCTCTTGGCTTATATTCACGACATTATGGGAGCTTCAAAATCAAGAAATCAAATTATTTAAAAATGATAAATAATCAAAACTCTTAAAGTTCCATAAATAGATCACATTGAAAGTTTTTTTTATAATTTCACTTTACGTTTAATTCCCTCACAAAAATCCTTTAACAGATACTATAGTTCTAACGGATATAACTTCACAATTGGTCGTATGGTAACAAGTCCTTTAAAGTCCGTACTTTTGCTGCCCAAATAAGTCCATCCTACTTTGATGACGTCTTCTATTGTTCCTAATCTACGTAAAAGTCGTGCAGATTCACTTTCTAGTTGAACTACATCACCGAAGATAATTTTATTACTGCTCGTCCATTTGCTGCTCGAACTGTTTTGAGTTTTGTCACGGCACCAATATTAACTTTGTTATACGTGTTGAAGAAAATAACGTATTGCTAGTTGGGATGGTTTATGATTGTAAGATAAATAGATACGTAACAATAGCTTACGTTACAGCTTAGTGTGCACGAAAGTACCGGAAACAATTACGTAACATAAAAATCTAAAGTCTCGTGGCCTATATCACGACAAACTTTATTGTCAAAATGTTATTTAAGGCTAATAAATCAAATATAAAACCTAATATTTCATACGATTATGCAAAAATGCCGAAAATACATTTTTGACAATATAATTGAAAGGGCCACGAAAAGTCCATTCCTCTGAGATTAGCCAAATCATCACAATTAGATTTACGTTTGGTGCCGTTGAAGTTAGTACTGTGTATAACCTCCTCTCACTACTAAAACTGCAACAAATCTCCTCTTCGCGGATGCTAACCATGTTCTTATGTTGTGTGGAATTGTTCGCCATGCATGTTGCAACATTTACCGTACATGATTAACGGTCTGAGGCGGGAGTTAATGCTTATTCATATTAATCACAGATCAAGTTCATAATTGGGTGGAGTCACATTGACCGTTCATGAGTTATGTCCCTTTATAGACATAAAGAAGCCGATTTTTTTTTGTTGCTGTTCCCTTACTTTATTTTGCCTCTTCTAAATGCTATGAAACTTATACACAATGCTTATTACCACAAAACTTAGATCAAGATTGAAATTGAGTGGTGTCACGTTTTCCGATTTTGAATTATTCCTCTTTCTAAATGGAAAATAATGCTAAAGTTTCTTCCATTCAACAAATGTATTGAAACGTTTACACAATGATTATAATCACTTAAAAATTATCAAAAATAAAGACAAGACGTTATAAATTCATGCGTTCAATTTTTTATAATGACTTCATACATTAACTTAGTGAATAATATATAATGCATCTATACTTAGTCTTAAATAGATATAGGGAGATGTGCTATGAGTGCAAATTAGACAACTTTCTATCCAAGTGATAATTTATAAAAGTAAATAATTTAAAGTCAAGGTACGGCGTTCAACACGAAGCATGGGCTCAAACCGAACAGCAAGCTATAAAGGACCCCCCAAAAAACCATTCGAACGGGAAAACCCACGGTCTAATCTATATAAAAAAGAGAAACGATGCCTATTTAAGTCATTCAAATGATATTTCTTTTTCTTTAATTTTTTTTTTTTTAGCTTTTATCGAATTACAAAGAAAACATGAGAGACAAATTATTGATATAAAGCTGTCTTTAAAATCTTCAAAACTCTTAATTATAAAAATGTTTATGTCTCTTAGTTTTTTACATGTGAAAACATCTTATGACTACAGTGTAAAACGTTTTAATGGATTTACCTTCAGGAACGCTCAAAGGCAAATATTTAAAAGCCAAGTATGTATAAGAACTGGAACAATTCTGGTATAAAATTGTACTCTGTAGAACTGCTCTAATGTATCTAATAAACATAACTAACTTTATAGATATACTTTATTGAATATTTTTCCCTCTATATTCAATAACTAATTCAAGGGATACTTAATTGAAGCTGAAGATTGAGTAAATTGTTAATAGCAAAAGATCAATAAAATTTTGATTAATTTGACCATACACAACAACAAAAAACATTAAAAAATTTGAAACAGTTGAGTGTTTATATATTTGAATAATACTGGAGTGAAATGACACAGATTAATCTTGACGTTATGTATTTTTATCATATATAGAACAAAAATGTATGATTGAAAGGAATTTGAACTTAAACAATTACCTTTGATTACTATTTAACTATACACAAAGGTTTTCATTTAATCAAATCATAATGACACGTTCTTTTTTATACTGATTATTTGTACAAAAAATAAAGAAAAAAACGCTGTTGGATAAATCATTTTCACTGCTACTGATAAATAGACAAATGAATTCATTATAGCTCAATGTATCTCTCTCTCTGTTTTTCTACACAGCTGTCGTTAAATAACCCAATGGTATTTCAAAGTATAGAATAAAAAGACAGACGGTTTAGTCAAGGGCAATCGGTTCGATGGCAAGGCATACATTTATTCTACACCGCTGTCGTTAAAAACTTGAAAGACCCATGTCGTATTTCAAAGTATAGAATAAAAAGACAGCCGGTTCAGGTAAAGGCTATCGGGTCGCTTTTGGATATATTATTTTCACTGCTACTGAAAACCACACCAATAATGCATTATAGCTTAAATTGTCTCTCTGTTATTCTTCACGCTTGTCATTGAATACATGTAAAATCCATGACCTATTTCAAAGTATAGGATAAAAACTAGGGATGTCAACTTGGTGGATATTTACTACTCGAGTACTCGTTGGATTTACAGAGCGATACTTGAGTACTCGCTCGGTAAAACATTTACATAAGGGAAACACAAAATTATGTCCCTTTTATGTATTGTGTGCCGATGTCTAATGATAGTAAAACCCCAACATTATCACAAAGGAATTTTAAACCTTAATTAGCTCATTTACTACTTGTACTAATTATTTAAACTGGTAATTAACTAATATCTATAAAACAATTATTACTCAAATATTGTTTGTGACAGTAGTTGGGAACCATAAAAAAAACATTTAATGATCAACAAAGAGGGGAATGACTAGATGTCATTAATAATTTTCTGAGTGTTGATACAGGATAAAAAATATGTTCTTATTTGAATTACATTATCTTGTCCACTTTTTTTCCCGGGAAGTATCGATTTCTCAAATTCAATAGGTAACTAAGAGTTCTGCTGATGAAAATATATGCTCTGACGATACAGATGGGGCAGTGACTAGGATTAAGGAATTGTATATCACCCCGTATAACCCCGATACAGATGAAACCGGACGTTGACGCGTTCGAATCGAACACACAGTGTAACACTGAGTTCGGACAGTAAGGAATTCATACTTTTAAAGAAAATCCAATATCTATTCTTCGGATATTTTGCTCCAATCTATTCTTTGCCATAATACTCATTAGTTACTAAATGGTTTTTAAAATATGTGACGTTTTTATATACAAACATTAAAAAAAACGCACGACGATATCAATGATAAAACGTACTTGGTATTTTTAAATATTCAAAACTTAATGTTTCTCGTACATCATAGTTTTTAAAACATACATTATTGAAAAGGAGAAGGTCCGGTAAGGACCGACTTTGGCCTCAAATTTCAGGTTCATCTGACGAATGATTTTGACCACTTTTTAATCACTTAAGTGTCTATCTTATTTGAATCAATTAGTTTTTGTGAAAGATTTTAACTGATTTAATCATAAATAACGCACCGCTTCAAGCTGAAATATGAAAAATCTACCAAATATGCCAAAAAATGTCACTTTTCAGATGTTTTTTGTCAAAAATGATAGTGGCCGCATCTGTGTTCATCCTCAACCTTTATATATGTTATGGATTATCATAAAATACAACTTACATTTTAATACTAAGGATGAACACGAATGCGGCCACTTTCGTTTTACACGAAAACCGTCTAAAATTCAGCTAAAATGCTAGAATTGTGAAGATTTCAGTAATTTAGCATGACTTTGTGGTGCTAGTACCCGATATATTTTCATTGTATTGTCAAAAACAGCCCATATTTATGTAGCAGAAGCATTCTTCTGTCCAATAAATTACTAAAAGTTTACATTTGAACAATTTTGTAAAACTGCTATTAGTGCGGTGACAGAAGTGTAAAAAGTCGTCTAAATCGCGAGTTTAATCTCCCCAAATAACACACGGCTAAACATGGTCTTAACTTAAAGGCAAATATGTCTTCTTTAGTTTTTGCCCTGTCGTCAGAATTTTGTACGGTCACATTTTTCTAAAAAGTCGTTTTTATGACTGGTAGTATATTGGAGAGTTTCAACCCTCCTTTTTCAAAATGAAAAGAATGTGTATGTTTGCTTACATTTAATTGAAATAGTTTTTCCTGAAGCTATTCTTATATGTCAAAATATTCTATTCGGTATTTTATTTCCTTCTAATCAATAAAATTTGCGAAGTTTAGACTATTTAAAATTGAGGTAATTTTAATTGCAAATTCAGACTCAAACTTTAGTTTCTCCTTCATAGTATTAATAAAAAATATCCCATAATATTTTAAGCATACAGTATTTAATAAAACTAATAAGTGATAAAAATTTCGGAACCAGAATATGAAAAAAACCTTAAGAAATCAACGGAAAAAGAATGAAGTAAAAATCTTCAATTTCAACACGGAACTCAATCACTTGCCTTCCGTCACATTTTGTGTATTGGGCAATAATTTTCTCTCAAATGATATATGAAATAACTGCCACCTAATTTGTTTGTATATGTTTATATTCTATGTTTTTTCGTTATAAATCATCAAATATACTTTGTCAGAAAAGTCTTATTGTAAAATCAAAATAATTGACGGATAGTTTCAGTAAATATTCCGTGATATGCCAAGTCCTTTGCAACTTGCTCCATTAAGTCCAAAGAAAAGACAAAAGTCTTTAAATTTTATGCAGTGCATAATATGCCAAAAAAAAAAAAAAACTCGATTGAAATTTTGAGTCAATTTACCAGTTTAGGGAAGTCGATTTGTGTATCTGCATTGCATAAACTATTGGATCAGGTGAACATCAAGATGTTTCATGCCATATCTGTTAATTTGAAGAACTCCGTGCAGGCAGTTTATCATCGTTCATACTACAAAGTAAACATATGTGTTCCCCCTTTTAGAGGCTTCTAGTCTGATATATAATGACGACATACAATTATCTGACTGTCAGTAATTGTCCCTCAGTTTCGGGTATTTGTACACGTTCTAGAATGCAGTCGTTCAACTGGAGCGCATGTATATTTTGTTGCAATAAAACATTTTAGAAAGATAAAAAAATATTCAAGTTTGAATCAGACGAGCGTATTAAAAATGTTTCATCCGTGTCAGATAAAGTTAAAGTTGAAATAGTTTCCCGTCCATCTTTTAAACTTCAAGCACTCTGAAATTTTGGTTGCATTACAAATTATTTGCTAAAAACGAAATAAAAAAAATCCAAACCCGTGGACGCAGATATCTCAGAACACGATACTACTTTTACTAATTTTATTTTGGCTATTGACAACGATTTATTGGTCATTCCTCATGACACCGTTACTTGATAAATATAGATCATTTCCGTTCCGGCTGATTCTAATTTAAAATATTCTACATGTAAAATGCAGTCTAAACTCATTCATTTCTTTAGAAATTCAGTTGGCAAACAACTTTAACAAGTTCAAGGCAAATATAACGTAATATTTAGTAGCAAAATAACTATTTATGATGCCATATAAGCTTCTAGTCAATTTAAAACTGACCTCAAAATCTCGATTTCAACTGTAATAGATACAAATAACGGACAGATATTTCATTCCGCTGCAAGTTTACTTAGAAAAGACATCGAAACTCTAAAGAGACTACCCAACTTCGGATGAATTGTCTCTTCCTTCTTAATTCAGTCAATGCCTTCGTAGTTATTGCAATTCATTCTATGGTTACTCAATGAAACTGCATACAGCCAAGAATTTTCTCAGGAAATGGCACCAGAGAAATTGTGGAAATGCAAATGTTGAGGCAATCGTTTTTGTTTTACTCCTTTTCATTTAGGATTGGCTTTACAAATGTACCATGAGTTTGGTTCAAAACACCTTGTTGAAACATTGAGTGCCAAAGGATTTTATGCTTCTTAAAGTTAAGTGCGACGCTATCTAATGTGTTGCCAACCATGAAATTGAGCTAATTCAAGATAGTGTGTACGTCTCGTATAATGTTTCCCCAGCATCTTTGCTGACAAGCATATGGATGTCATCACACCTTCCTAACCCCCTTTTAGATCTCTGTTAAATCTTGGATGACTTGATAGCCTAGGGATGGTTTGAAGCTGGTATTTTTAGGAACAAATGTCTTTGGACTTCCTACAATATCTTGTCTGTACTTGTAAAGAAAAACTCGAAATAACGTGTTCGCTTTCAGCAGAACCTTTCATTTGTAGACCGGTTGCCATGAGTGAAATGTGTAGAAATATTAAAACGCGTCTTGTGACGGTTGATGAAAATGAAGATGATGGAGATAATGGTTGATTTGGTTTAAAGCGCTACTGGTTGCACTGGTACATATGGTTCAAGCCCCGAAGTTAGGGGAGTGTTGGCGTGCCCTTAAAAAAGTTAAACCCCGCCACTATCTGTATGTGTCTGTTTCAAGTCACGAGACGGTACTGCAGTGTTTGTCGTTTGTTTCTCTATACTATATTTGTTTCTTTCTTATTTATTTTGTACATTAATCATGTTAATCAGGCCGTTAGATTTTTGTTTGTTTTACATTATTTATTTCGGGAATTAAAGACTATGCAGTATGAATTTTACTCATTGTTGAAGCCCGTACGGGACCTTTAATTGTTTTATGTCTCATTTGGTCTCATTTGGAGAGTTGTCTCATTTGCAATCATATGACATCTTCTTTTTTTTTTATGGAATACTTTTGAAGTTTGTAGTACGTTGCAAGGGAACAAAGGGGGGATATAGTTACAAAACCTATAATGTAATAGATATTAACCAGAGTTAAATACACAATTACAAAAGACAATACTATGGTAGCAGTAATAATTGTGAAAAAAACAAAAGCAACGAGTAGTCTATAAAAAAACCGGAAGCATTCGCAAATTCAATATGAGTTCATATTTGACTGTAGTGTTCAATGGCTTTGGTTTGATACCTCACCCACAATGACAGTTTAAAAAATAATTTTAAAGTATTGTCCTGCATGACACTTGATTTTTACCTGAAATTGATATTTTTCATAAGGTTAAGGTGCTCTAAACATTTTATAGGTTTTGAAGTTTTATTTATAAAACGTCGTTTTAGGAATTTTTTTGATAACAAAATCTCAATGATTTAGGTTTATGTATAATAACAAACATTACTAAAGACAAAACAGTATCATTAAGATAGAGTTTAGAAATAGAAAAAAATGCCAAAATTGAAACCCTCCCAAATTTTCACAGATTTTTACATATGACCTTTGACCTCGATTTAAAAAAAATGTGACCATATCAAGTCCTGACGACAGGCATATTATTATAGTACACAATTTCCTCTTTCCAATGATATATTATGTAGGTGTGTGTTCGGTGGGGAGATTAAATTCAAAAAAAATCTGCCTTCAGTCACCGCACTATGTATTTTGGGGCCAAAAAGGGGTCTTACTGGACCTACTCCTTTCATATTTTAAAATTAACAGACTTACAAAGATCGTATGTTGTATCTAGAAACAAACAAATACACGTTTTAAAGTGTCTTTATTTTCATGTTGTGTACGCTTCGTTGTCATTACATCTTTTTATACTGTACGCTTCGTTGACACAATATTGCGTTTCTAAATGAATTTTGCATGTATTAAATTATACTTTGATATGATTATAACCAATATGCATGTTTGAAAAAAATAATTTACAACCATAACGTGCAGACAGCAACCCATAATATCCGTTGTATTGTTGAAACGCTCTTGGAGGTATTTTGTTCATGTAAAAACAATCCTTATGTATACGAAAGTGTAAATTGGTAGGAAAATACAATAACATAACAGATGCAAATATGACTAAGCATACAGATATACACGTTTGATTTCTAATTTGATGGCATTTTTAAAAGTGTTTACCATACGACGGTCAATGTACGGTTAGGGGGTCGGTTGGGTGCCCGCTAACATGTTTAATCCCGCCATATTCTGTATCTGCCTTTGCAAAGCCAGGAGCGTGTAATTCAGTGGTGATAATTATTTTTTTTCTCACTATTTTGTGCATAAAATAGGCCGTTAGTTTTCTCGTATGAATTGTTTTACATTTGTCATTTCGGTGTGTTTAAGAGCTGACTATGCGGTATGGACTTTGTTCATTGTTGAAAGCCGTACGGTGACCTATCGTGGTTCATTTTTGTGTCGTTTGGTCTCTTGCGAACAGTTGTCGCGATACCACATCTTCTTTTTTTATATAGACTGCAATCAAAAACAATCAATGGATTATAGGATTTTGGTCTGAATCTCAGAGGCGAGACCATAGGGGTCATAGATTACAATACAGTTACAGTATGGCTAAAGAAATGTGTATACAAATGAACATGTAACTTAAAGCCATCAATAGTAATACAGTTTCTTTAATGTGAAGGTATAAAGATGAAGAGAAAATTCTTACTATTAACTTGTTTGCTTTCTTCAATTATGTTTTTTGTTTTTTGTTTGTTTAATTTTTTAAATATAATGCGCCGTTCACACATTGCCGATTATTGCTCCCGTTTGAGATCAGACAGCGATAAGACACGAAAAGTGAAAAAAATCGGATTACTATCCTCAATTATCTGGAATGTCCTATCATTGTCTAAACGCAGTCTTTTAAATTCCTCGAACATTAGTCTTTCTACTGTGGTGCCAAAATCTAAATGATTGGTAATTCTGGTTACTATAAGCATATTTAAGGAAGTTCGCTGCTCAGTTTCAGAATAAATAACCTTCCATAAAACTTGTATATATTGATGGAGGATTAATTGAGAAATAAAAAAAGCAAAACAAATATAGGGGTCAATGTGCTTGTTTTCGAGATATTAGCCATCATAATTTTGTCGGGAAAATATTCTCTCTTGACTTTTGCTAGCTTTATCATTGACCAGTCAAAGTTCTCAAAAACTATTAAAAATAAATAAGATTTTATAAGACTTTTACAAACGGCTTATAATTAAACATGTATAAAATTAATAAAAAGAAAAATGGGGGTCCATGGGCAAAACTTTTTAAGGTATTCAAATGGATAAAACCACAGGGATTTCGAAAATCTGACAAAAATTCAGAAACATGGCAAGCAAGCATCCTTAAGTCTATACCCACCCATATGCATTTCATTCAAATTTTGACTTATTTCGGAGAAGACCAAAGGAACCATATTTATATTCCCCAGTTACCCTTGGCATCATCGGTAAATTAAACGGTTGATCAAAGCATTAATAATCAACTCAAACTTAGACATTTGCTTTGTTTCTTCTTTCATGTCTTAATAGTTATCAATTTAAAATGTACTGTCACTGGATAAAATGAGGTATATTAAATAAGGACACAAATGTTGCTTCAAATGTTGTGCTGTAACACCAGTGACACAGATTAAGGAGAGGGTGGGGGACTCACATGTTTAACCCCGCCGCATTTTTTTTTTGTGTCGGTCCAACGTCAGGAGCCTGTAGTACATTGGTTATATAAATCTGTCATATTTTTGTTCTTCTTGATTAAATAATTCATAAGCTATAAACATATTTATCCGTTAGTTTTCTCGTTTTAAATTTTTCACATTTTTTTTTATATCTGGGCCTTTTTCACCCGACTATATGGTATAGGTTTTCCTCATTGTTAAATGTTGTACATTGGACTATAATAATTGCTTAATACACACACTTCATTTAAACTTTGGTGGAAAGTTGTCTCACTGGCCATCACACCACATCTACAAAGCTTTATATGATAAAAAAAAAATTAAAAAAACAAAAACAGTTGGAATGCCATCTAAGGCATTCGACACACTAAATTCAACGAGCTCCTATATCTGCTTTCGTCTAGGCGAATTTGAACCAACATCGGCATTTGAAAGAGTAATTGTGAAAAGTAGTTTTATTGACTATATTATACTTTTTGAAACTTTATTTCCCCTGGAATATATTTATTAACTGTTCATTTCATCTGGAATAACGTTGAAAGTCCCAATTTTCAATAGAAACATTCCTATCAGATGTACAGTGGTTAATCATTGCAATTTTGGCTTTGGATTACTGATATTTTAAGTTCAACTACTTTGACTAAGTTAACAGACAAACATTTACAATAAAATACAGAAAAAGGGTCGCCGACACCATCTCGAATATCTTGACAAGAAAGTGATTAGATTAGTGACGGTTTTTGTCAACGAACTGTACAGTGATTATTTAAAACCGCACAACGAACGCGACACATTTGGTGGAACGAACAATACAGTAAGAGAAAACTTATTTAGTATGATATTGCGTTTATTCTAAATTTTAGGGAACATTTGAAGGCACGTAGTAATTCAACGTATAGTTATTTATTATTGCTTAAAGTATTAATACGCAAAAAAGTATGCACGAAAAGATATTCAGCATTGTTTATCTCAAAAAACGTACGAAATTGCACCATGTCTGTGCGTTTTGCATCTAGCAGTTTTATTAAACGTTCTATGAAATATCTAAAACTGACAACAACTGTATAATTGAATAAATAAACTAACATGCACATTGACATATTTATATATACTCAAATAGGTTCTAGAGAGGCATTCGAAATTGTTCTCATTCCAAATGTTGTCTTGATTGTCGCTTTGAACGCGTCAACGTCCGGATTCATTTGTATCGGGGTTATACGGGGTTTATATATTAGATTTAAATATACAATTCTTTGCTAGGATTAG
>CM034356.1:19348873-19386908 GCA_019925275.1 Mytilus edulis | reverse complement strand
ACAGAGAAAGAACAGTTCAACATTATACTTTCAAATTCCAGCTGCTAGAAGAACTTGATAACATTTACGACTAGTGGAGTCAGATAAAAGAAATAATAAACGGTACGTGTGAAGATGCTCGTGCTAGAAATTCACACACACACACCTCTATGAAAAGTAAATTAGATGAAACAGAAAAAAGACAAATTGAATAGAAGCAAAACCAAAAAATCAAATTTTGATGCTCAAACTGACTACAACAAAAATCACATGGGAGTTACATAAAGTGTAAGAAAGATAAAAGAGCATATAATGAAAATCTTGCCCCTCAAGTGGAAGAACCTGCAAAAATGAGAAACATAAAAGATCTGTACGATACTACCAAACTTGCTGTCAAATTTAGACAAACAGGTCAACAAACCAAAGACAAAAATGGGAGAGTCCTTACCACAATATGAGAACAGATTGCGAGATTGGCTGAAAACTTTAAAGAATTTCCAAATAGACCACCTCTCGTTAATACAACATAATTAACAAAGCAGACGAAGAGACTCACATACATCGTAACCTTCCAACAAAAGGAGAAATAAAATCAGCTGTAAAAAAGCTGAAATCAGGCAAGGCAGCAGGTCCAGACAACATTCCACCAGAAGTCCTTAAGGCACACCAAAACCGAACAGCTAAGCTATTACATTAGCTGTTCGGTGATATATGGAAGCAAGAAGAAAAGCCGCAAGAAGCGAACGAGGGCCACTTAATACATGTATAACTACCAAAGAAAAGTAACCTTAAAGAATGCAAAAAATACAGAGGAACTGCGTTGCTATCAGTGGCAGCAAAGGTACTAAATAGAATCCTCCCTACACGATTTTTTAAGGTTTTAGATTAAAAACCACGAGAACAGTAAGCAGAATTAAGGAAAAACTGATCATACATAGACCAGATATATTTTGTGTATGGAATACATGTAAGGTGTACATGTCTGTATGTCAGGTATAAGCTGACCCTGTCCCAATTTTCATGGTTCATTTGTCAATGTAAAGTTTTTGTGTTTAAATATTTTTTCATTAAATAGTTATCAAAGATACCAGGATTTAGTACGCCAGACGCGCGTTTCGTCTACATAAGACTCATCAGTGACGCTCAAATCCAAATATGTATAAAGCCAAACAAGTACAAAGTTGAAGACCATTGAGGATCCAAAATTCCAAAAAGTTGTGCCAAATACAGCTAAGGTAATCTATGCCTGGGATAAGAAAATCCTTAGTTTTTCGAAAAATTCATATTTTTGTGAACAGGAAATTTATAAAAATGACCACATTATTGATATTCATGTCAACACCGAAGTGTTGACTACTGGGCTGGTGATACCCTCGGGGACGAAACGTCCACCAGCAGTGGTATCGACCCAGTGGTGTAACCATATTCAAAATGTCAACTTTATTTGGTGAACGGTATATTTATAAAGCGTACATGTCTATTTGACAGGGTATAGCTGACCTTGAACTCATTGACATTGTTCTTAGAAATATTAAGTTTATAAGATACTTATAGTTAAACCTTTATCTTTAAGACTTCGAACATAAAATCAATGGTCAGTAAAGCTGCAAGACATTTCAGCGTGTGCATTCTTATTTAAACTTTGTTTGAAATGCAGATTTCTGTCAAATTTTAATGGGGTTTAAACAGTCTTAATATATTTGGCTTCTGTGATATGCTTAATTTTCCCGTGTTTTTATATTTTTATATTTTTTAATTTTTTTTGGAATATGACAGTTCTTGTCCATTCGTTTTTGATGCGTTTTGTTATTTGATTTTGCCATGTGATTATGGACTTTCCCAATTGATCTTCCTCTAAGTTCAGTATTTTTGTGATTTTACTCTTTAGCAGTGTTTTCAAGTGGGTTTAAATTTATAGAGTGCTAACATTTCTCACATATATACCAACTTTTTTCCAAATTGACAGTTTAATTTAAAGGGAAATAACTCAATCCACAAGTTTAGGATTATCCCCTAAAACACACAACATTAATGTCATCTTATGATATCACTTTTCAAAGCAAGCCTTACAACAAAATGACAAATCTAATAACAAAAACATCCCAACCACTGAGAATTATATACAATCCTTTAAGCATTAATTACCAATCAATGCCTAATTTCATGTAAAAATTGTATCCCATATCATTATTATACTTTTACCAAAGAATTAAAAAATAACTCAGTTCATTATGATATAATTCTATTATCCTTTAACTTTCGTAAGAATTAATTTTGATTTCATTACCACTACACCAATCGTTAATATGTTCGAAATGATTAAACTGTCAAGAAAATTATTTTTTTCCCCTTTCCTTTTACATAAAGACACAGTATGGTAAAAACATTTAATCATTACGTGATAACTAGTTAACCTCAATTACAATACCCAATTTACTCTGTGTCAGAAACCTATGATATTTCAAACATTTCAACACAATTCAAATTCAGAGCCTATCAAGCTAGGATATAGTATCCATACTTGCGGTCCCATCAAACTGCACCTCGCACAGCTTTGTGCAAAAAAAGACAATGACCCGGGGTCAAGTAATCTTTGTTGAAATGGCACATGCCAAAGCTAATAAAGCTGCATACTAAATATTTTAGACTTATCATATCTTGTTTCACCCAAACTAATTTGATTTAAATTTTAATACAAATTATGCTAAAATTCTAAAGTCAATAGGCCGTATAATGGGTTTTCTTTAACAAATTGGGAGAGTTTTCTAATTAGCACTCATACCACATCTTCTTATATCCATAACTGAGTGGGGAATTCAACTTATCTCCATTTAGATGAGATGTGCACATGCTTATTATGTTATCATATGATTTTGCTAAAGCTCGTAATTTTGAAATCATCCCTTCGCAAATTTTCCGGACGCCACCACGAGTTGGTTGACCGTTCTGGAATAACCGTTTCACTCAGGATATCGGATACGTTCCTTATGTCGTAACTAGAATACCCTTCCCTTTTCACGAATGTGACAAGCGAATTAGACTATTTACCGAATTTTTAATATCATAAGCAACACGACGTGTGCCACATATGGAGAAGGATTTGCTTACCCTTCTGGAGCACCTGAGATCACCCCAGTTTTTGATTGGGTTCGTGTTGGTTAGTTTTTTAGTTTCTACATGTTCTATGTAGTATCTTCTGTACTATTATTTGGTTGTCAGTTTATTATCAATCTATGAGTTTGACTGTCCCTCTAGTATCTTTCGTCCCTCTTTTTGGCCATGTACGAAACGATTTTGAAAATGTCGAAAGTATAAAATTTTGTATTAAATTTTTCTATAATTTCACCTGATTCAAGTTTTTGACCACAATTTAATTAATAGATACAACATGCGTTATTAAGGTATTCACTCCTCAGTATAATGTTGTGAATCAGTCAGACGAGACAAAAATAAAGACAGTTTCAGAAAATGTTAGAAAAATAATACATAGTACAGAATGTTAAGACTCAAGTGATACTTTTAGACAAAACACGAATGACATTTTAGAAATTGATGACTTTATAGTGGTTTATTCGATAAAACACTGACTAGTTGCATAAAGATATCTGAAGACCTTAATGTCTCATACCTTGTAGGTGTAATACCAGCAAGTCATGGTACACCACATTCAATTCATACGGAAAAAGTCCAAAAATTTGACAGTTGTGGGAAATTGACCCTGCATTTTATTGCAGAAAAAAAAAAAATGATTATTCATAAACATATGCCTTTGGTGATTCAAAGCACATGTGTGTTTTAATTTTTTTATTCTAAAAATATATTTTGAAAAGTTGAAATGATATGGTTACTAAAGCTTGTAAACAAGAACAAAATAGTGACAACACTGATTGGACATCTTCCAGTGATGTTTATTGTCTAATATGCAAGAAAATGTCTAGAATATCTTTATTTGCAACTATGATAAATCCTGTACAATGTTTATAAAATACCAATTTACCAAAGACTAATAGGGATCAAACGATGATGGTATTACTCATGATACATATGCCTTATATAATCGCCTGTCAAATATCTGTTGTGTTTGACCTAATTTTCGTGGTTTAGTGACTGCATAAACACTGTGTTAAATCATGTGAAGTCATCATTTTTGTTTAGCACAGCATTAACTTCATTTTATCTATGAGATCATTCAAAGGTCAAAATGAGCGTTAAGAAGGGTACTAGGCTACCATCATTTCATAGATCAGTGATTAAGATTAGGTGTTCGCGCTCAAGTCTGTGTTACAGGATCCTAATTATTAAACGACAAACTATATTTTGTTTATTTAATGGTTGTAAGCTTTAATGGTCTATTTTGCCATGTTCATTTGACGTGAACCTTATATTCATGGTTTATTAGACATTACAAAGTCTGAAATGCTTGTATCGTGTCATGAAGCATGTTTGTCTGACTATGTAAATCAGAGTAAATCTGACCTTAATATCATTGTCATGGTGCATTCGTCATTTTTATTTTTTATGGTATCTCAGAAAATATAAGTTGTATTCAGTCACTGGGATAAGATTGTAGATAAAAATCAAATTTTATTAATGTTGTACGTCAAAGAACGCACATACATTTACATTTGAAGGACAAGGAGTTAATGATTCGTAGACACATTTTATTTGGCGCAGTTTAAAACTGTCCTGCATGGTTCACCTGGCTAACTTTGATGGGGTTAAATTTTTCCTTAATTACTACTTTAAATGGATCATTGATAATACGTAGTTTATTAAATTCTTGTATGATAAACCGTCCGATCTACAATAAGATTGAGTGACACATCAGCGTGAGCACTCTTGTTCGAATAAAAACAATGATCATAGAGCAAAATCTTATAGGAAATACATTGCAATCAATAATAATATTTCGTTATAATGACTGAAACTGAATTATTGAGGTCAATTTATATGATTCCGTCAGTAACGCATAATTTGTGTATCTGGTAAAAATGAAAATATTACTTTCCAAATCCATATTCCTCTAAATTCATGTATTAATTTCTGATAAATACAGACTTTGGCACTTGATCAACTTACTATGTTAAAGAATGAATCCAATATAAACTAAACATATAACATTTTGTTTACATTATGATAGATTTAAATCCCTCTATAAAGTTAAGATAGCTATCACTATATACCGTATTTACCGTGTGTTTTTCAAGGCTATACAATTCACTAATGTTTACGATCCACGTCGAACCTGGCATAAATGCAATTCACTTCCTTGTAGACTGAGCTGTTGGACAATGATTTTGCCGTATATGTAGATGATGTGATTTGTTAAATCAAAGGTAATTATTATATACTTTCATTTGATTTAACCCATGTTAGTTTAAGCCTTGATAACAAATCTTGTGACTCAGAATCAAATGTAGGCAACATAGGTCCTATATGAAGACAAATCGAATTTAAAGTATTTCTAGTATTTACAACTCGAAAATATTGTGTCAGGTACATTTGTACGGAACAAGAGACCATGCGATGAGTGTGTTAAAAGCTAAAGGTCACGGTGTTGCATTTTAACAATTACCAAAATCTATACTAATTATAGTAAGGTATAAAAGTCCGAGCATGACAATGTTAAACATTACTAATGGTCAAACCGAGTGCCTGATTTACGATGAAATTAATTTATTAAGAAAACAAATCGAATAAAGGAACCAACGACATCCACTGAAATTCAGGCTCCTGTTATTATCTTTAAAAAAAAAAGAAGAAACATAATTTTTTTTTCACTACTGATAATAGATAATGTAGGTTTGTAGGATATTGTTTTGCAGACTATTTAGGTCTATCAAAGCGAAAAGGCTTTTATAAATACCTAAAAGATGTATTTTTTTTAATAATTTGTCTCTCATATATGTTAAAATCATAACATAAAGTATTTGTTATTGGTTTTGGAAAGTGACAATGTAAGTGAGATCCCAATGCCACTGCCGTTAAATATCTATGAAACTGGGAATTGCATACAAGCTTAATACATTTATGTTTTTGCATGCAAGGAGCAACTCAAATGAGAAAAGAATGAGTGAATAGCACAGGTTGACACATGGTCTTCTACAATAAACAAGTGTCCTAAACACAAGGTGCCCTTGTATAGAAGGCTTTAAGTAAAAATTAACAGAGACAAAGAAAGTGTTGCCATGAAGATCACATTATAAAGTCAATGAAAACAAAAAACCTTAAATAATAATTAATCAAAGTAAAACACTTTATGGTTATATCTATGTTTAGGTTATGGCATCAAGTAAAGCTGAACTATGTGGACCCTGTGGACAAGGCATTGAAAAACCGAAAGCTGTCATCTGGTGTTACAACTGTGATGAAGGATTGTGCCTTATATGTTCCAGCCATCATAAAAAAAATGAATCAACATGTAATCATAAAACCATTGATATTCAAACCTATAAACCTCCCATTTTCTCTATCAAAACACGTGAACAATTCAACATTGACAAAATGACTAGGAAGATTGATGCAAAGATAGAAATGAATATAGGTGTGACTATGAGTCACATGATTTGCCTGATGGATGGAAGAGTTGTGATAGTTGAATGGAATGATAAAATTATTCTATTTACCCGGATTCAAAACTTAAAAAAACATTTTCATTACCTAGAGGGGCCTTCAGTGTTACACAGATCAATTGGGACACTATTGCCGTAACTTATCCTGTTGAGAAAGCTATAAAAATCTACAACATGGAAAAGGAAATTATAACCAAAGTTATCACATTAGATAAAATATGCTGGGGATTATCATTCTCCAATAATTGTCTTGCTGTAGGTTTGAAGGGTGGTGAAATCCGTGTTATAGATTTGGAAGGAAACACATTAAAGTCAATACAAATTCAGAGTAAATCACATCTTCAGAACCTAGTTTACTGCAATGAAAGAATTATATATAGTGACTACGACGGTAAAACCGTACACTGTTTAGGTGGATCAGGTAAACAAATCTGGGAAAATAAACAGGATTTAGCAGGACCATGGGGACTTTGTTCAGATAAATACGGCAGTATCATTATAGCAGACTGGAAGTCTAATAGAATTGTAGTAATATCAAACGATGGAAAAGATAGTAAAGTACTAATCAACAAAGAGGATGGACTTGGCCATACAAATTGTATTTGTCTTAAGCAGGATGAATCTTACGGTTTCATGTGTGATACCTTGGGCAACTTCTTGCAAAAATACAATCTATCTTATGAATAACTTTAACGACGTTTATAACTAGGAATGACAGTACAGTGATTACCAGAGTTTGGAATTTTTGTTATAGATAAGTACGATGACATGTTACAATCCAAGAAATGAAATTATAGATTAATTTTACTGACAATTATAAGTGAGTGACGGAATAGGAAAACTGGTATTTTAAAAGAGTTTATTTTTAATTCATAACACCCGGCTAAAAAATGCACAGTCCTAGAAAATTAATTTACTTGAATTTAAGATTGGTCGTCAAAAAGTCGTATGGTGCATTTGATTTATTCATTTTAGTGTTTAGCTAGAAAATTGGACTTTAAATGCAGACAATATAAGTGGCGTTCAGTGTGAAATTTTATCCAAAGGCTGTCCTTAAAGCTATTTCCTTTTTTGTTTTAACGAAACGTAAAACATAATGATGTATTCATTAGGCGAAAAATGACTTTTGGTGACAAATTATGAGGGTTAAAACTACTGTAAACGGGGACATCTTGTAATTCACTGGATTTCAACATCATACTATAGAACGCTGTTGATTGAATTATCAGTATATCGTAACTAATAAAAATCAATAAAACTGCATTTTTTTCTTTTCATATACACAAGTTTTTATGAAGTGATTATTTAAAACGATATTATTCAATCTTTCAAAAATCTCTTCTATTCAATCATGACTTCATAAAATTGCGGAAAATTGTGTCCCGTACCTGATGGGACTGCATACATAGTTTTCCTCAAATATTTAGGACTCGATACTACTTGATTTTGTTGATGTCATATCGTGAAATGTATTTTTATATTTCGTTCTTATGTTGTACTGATATACCACTTTCCATGGTTAGGGGAGGGTTGGGATCCCGCTAACATGTTTAACCCCGCCACATTATTTATGTATGTGCCTGTCCCAAGTCAGGAGCCTGTAATTCAGTGGTTGTCGTTTGTTTATGTGTTACATATTTGTTTTTCGTTCATTTTTTTACATAGATAAGGCCGTTGATTTTCTCGTTTGAATTGTTTTACATTGTCTTATCGGGGCCTATTATAGCTGACTATGCGGTATGGGCTTTGCTCATTGTTCAAGGCCGTACGGTCACCTATAGTTGTTAATATCTGTGTCATTTTGGTCTTTTGTGGATAGTTGTCTCATGGGCAATCATACCACATCTTCTTTTTTTTATATTACAGTTGTTTATCTAAGAAATGGGATTCCGATGAAATCCCAAAAGACGATTAAATTTTATTTACCACATACAATCAACCGCGGTATTTTGACACAGCTGATAATTAGATATAGAATTAAATGTTGGATCATTATGAAATTTATATTCGCTTGAAAATTGTTAATTATAAAAGTGAACACGAATGACACACAATTCAACATAAAATAACCGTGTTTACAGTCCAAATGCAATTGGAAATGCAGAACCTTTTCAAAGCCTAAAGGGAAGCAATTTTGCTTAGTTCTTTGATTTCAAATTCAGATGTATTGAAGACTTTCTGTGTCTCGATACTCCAAATGTTAGTCAGTCAGTACTTACATTGCATATACCCCAGCTAGCTTGTGATAAAATAGACTACAGAAACTAAAATGTCCTCTTCGTATCTTGACCTTGTCTTTTATATTGACACAGGTTGACGACTTCAATCAAAAATCAATGGCAAACTTTGGATGACGTTATTAATGTCCAACTATCAAATATCCAATGTCTCAATAGTACTACATTTTATACACCATGCTATTGTGTTTACATATTTCCCACGCTCGTGAAACAGTAGACTTCATGACCAAGGGTGTGCTTCTTACATACAACTGATTAAAACCGGCCGTAGATATCAAAGTGCTATTCAATTTATTTGTCGACGACAATATTACAACGTTTTACGTCATGGCAAATGTCAAAGAACGACGAAACACAAATAAAATTTTACAAATTTAAACACTACATAGAAAACAAAAGATCTACTCAAACCTTACTGTAAACAGAGAGATATCTCATGTTTTCCTCCGGAAGATGTAGCAGGTTCTTGTCCACATGTAACACCTGAGTTGATGAAACGCTTAAATGTGCATTGTTGATATTATGAAGAAGAAACGGCGACTGAAATAAACACATGCATGTGTCAACATACTTGTTTTTGGTTACCATTATGAAAAGTGTTGCTTTTAAGCTTTATTCTACTTATCAGTTTGATTGTCCTTCTGGTATCTTTCGTCTCTCTAGTAAATCGATTTATATATTATTATATGCTTGCATATATTGTAAAATAAACAAAGCTACCACCAAGACAAGACACACTTTAAAAAACAATATATTCATGTAAGGGCTGTTTAAGGCCAACAAAAACACCTGAAAAACCTTTACTGGGATTTAAATTTTATCCATTTACTTCAAATACAAGTTTACAGAAACAAGCTGTTTACCATCAGGAATGATATATCATTAGGAAGGATGTTCCTTATAAACACTTAAGTTGAGGAAACTACGCCATTTTTAGCTAAGTGGTATGCATAAACAATAATAAACTAATTATTTCCTTAGTGAATTTTTCGTTTTCAACATTCAACATTCATTTTAACTATTCAACATTCGTTTTCAACATTCAACATTCGTTTTCAACATTCAACATACGTTTTCAACATTCATCATTCGTTTTCAACTTTCAACTTTCGTTTTTCAACATTCAACATTCGTTTTCAACATTCGTTTTCAACATTCGTTTTCAACAGTCGGATTTCAACTTTCAAAATTCGTTTTCAACATTCAATATTTTCCACATTCAAGATTCGTTGTCAACATTCAATTTTCAACTTTCCTTAGTAAATCTTTCGTTTTCAGCATGCAACATTCGTTTTAAACATTCAACATTTATTTTCATTATTTAACATTCGTTTTTAACTGTAGATTTTCATCTTTTAATTATCAACATTCAACATTCGTTTTCAACATTCGATTTTCAACATTCAACATTCGTTTTCAACTTTTAACATTCGTTTTCAGCATTCAACATTCGTTTTCAATATTTGATTTTCAACATCTAACATTCGTTTTCAACATTCAACAGTCGTTTTCATCATTTGATTGTCGTTCCGTTTGGCTAGTGATTTGTCTGACCTACCAAAATTAAAAAGGCATTTCTATCAAAATGGCGATCAATTTTTACAGAAATCAAGAAATAAAGAGTTACAAAAATGAAAAAAAATGTACTTATAATTAACTAAGTTGATTTATTTCGACGGAAATCACTAAACTGAATCAATAAACAGCATATTTCAATTAAGAATAAACAGAAAAGTTCAAACTTTCTTTCCTGTGCTTTATTTCAACATGTATTTATTTTAATGTTAAAATTGATCGCCATTTTGATAGAAATGTCTTTCATATATCTGTAGGTCAGACAAATTACTACGCAAGATGTGAATCCAAGATGTCCAATATCGATCTTCAAAGAATATCAGATGGAAATCAAAACTACCATATGATTGATGAGGAGACTTTTATGTCCAACAGGAAGGACAATAGTAGTAGTGAAGACTTAAAGAAAAGGAAGTAGAACGGAGACGACATAACTTCTTATGTCTAACTTGGAAATTTCACATTGCGGGCTTCCAAGTTTACACGGAATGTATCAATATATACGCGCTCTATAAACAACACAAGGATGTGATATCCCGTTTTTGATAAGTTGTCCTCTAACAAATTTTCAAACCAATTCTTTAAAACATTGTTGTAAGGATTTTCCTGACTTAGTGATTTGCCAGTGATATATAGATTATTTTCATTAAAATGGCTGCAATATTTTTTTTCTGTCTATGACGACATAACATCAAAAATGTGGTACACATCAAATAACCCACATATCGTGTTATTTTAAAGTGTGCACCACAATTTTGATGTTTTGTCTTCATAGACAGCACAAATATTACAGTAATTCCGTATAATTTAATTTTAAACTCCATTTTAAGACGGAATAAATCATGAAAAAGCGTTGATGACGTTCACATGACAAAATTATGTCTATGAGCTGATAGACAAAACAATGTTAGCTATACAGAAGACGCGTTACATCCACGATTAGATTATTAATACATTAGATTAATCTTATCTACTTCAGATGAACTGTACATTGTACTTTTATTTACAAATGTAATTATCATAAGAATGTTAAGCGCATACATTTATTCATAACTTAGAATGAATTTTGCCAAAAATTGACCGGTTCAGTCACAAACAAAACCGTAAGATTCCTGATGGTTAAAACAAACACACTTAGGAAGGTACAATATATCATCGTTTCTGACCAGTACCTTACTAGCATGGTCATCTTTTGATATTGCTTTTATTGTTTTAGAATCACAGTCTGCTGCAATGATATTGCCAAACGTATCTGCACAAAGTCCGTATGGCCCAGATAAATCCTGTTTATACTGCCAGATCTGTTTACCTGTTACATCAAAACAGTTTACTGCATTACCACCACAATCACTATATATTATTCTGTTATCTGAGTAAACAACGAATTTCAGGTATGATTCACTCTGAACCTATATTGACTTAATTCCTTCCCTTCTTAATCGATAATTCGGATTTCATTACTATTCAAACCAACAGCAAGAGATTCATTGGAGAAAGGTAAACCAAAGAAGTGTACTTTGATAACTTTGGTCACAGTTTCATCCTCTATATTGAAGATCTTAATGATTTCCATATAAGGATAAGTTATGGCAATAGTGTCCTTATTGATCTGTGCAACACTGTGTGGTTTACCAGTTATTCGTAACTTTTTATGACGTGTGCCATCATCAGTCAGTAAATTTACTTGACTTTCGTACTCAACTTCTATTACTCTTCCCCCAGACAGACGAACCATGTCACTTATATTCTACTTTATGTTGTTCTCTCCTTTCAATATGCATTATCATTTTGTCTATGTAGAATTGGTTTAGTGTTTCTACCTGTGTTTCCCTGCTTGCACCTGTTTCTCTATTCATGGCAAGATCAGTTTTAGAGACTTCCACTTTTCCAAAGGATCTAAATGATTGTAGTTCGCATAGTATTTTTCTAGGTCATCATTTTTCTTTATTTTGATTTCAACTTCCCAGGCCCTTTCATTGTTTTCAATTTTGTTAAGATATCATTGATATTGGTGTACTTTTCTCCGATCTGATGTAACCCTAGAAACGATTGAAGCTTTGAAGCATGTACTGTTTGTAAATCATCCTGCATTTTCTTCATTTTTTTATTTTTTTCTTCAATTTCAATAATGAAACCTGTCAATTTGAATTTTTCCTGACCCCATACATTATCTGCCTCTTTGCAAAACTTCTTTTCTAGATGGTCTAAATGTTGACTGAATTCCTGCCGAATTTTATCAATTGATTCTTTAATGTTTTCGTACTGTTGTTCCCCTTTCTTTATGTTACTTGATTTTGTGTTTGTCATTTCATTCAAGAAAAGTAAAATAGAGTTTACATCTTTATTTACTAATTCTTTTGAGTTTTCAATATTGGTTTTCGCCACTACAGCTATTAAACTTTGTATTCCGGTGCATTTTGATTGATGAGTGGAAATTCATTCATCACAGCATGGTATTAAATGACTGGGACAGTACACGTTGAATTGTTGATTATGTTTGTCGCATTCTGTTTTGATAGAGCCATTTGGAAATTTGTAGTTTTCAATACTAATGGTCTTGTGATCACGAGTTGATTAGAATTTTTTATGCTGACCAGAACAAGTTGAGCACAATCCTTCATTTCAGTTGTAGCACCATATGTGAGCTATAGTGCTGACTTTTTCTTGTTTACTAGGTCCACAAAAAAAACGACGGAAAGACTAGCAAAAGGTTTTGTTAATGTTCCAAAATTTTAAATGTCCAAAAAGAGCTAGATAGAAATGCTCTATATCAATTAACTTATCAATTTCCATGAATATCTACTTAATTTATCTGCACAATTGAACGATGGAAAGCAACATTAATCTTTTTTGACTTTTGAAACATAAAAACCCCTGTTGAAATTTGATACTAAATCAAGAAGTATCATGTTTGGACCTCATTCCAGCACCTTTTTGTTTCATACGAAGTTAGCCCATCCATAAACTATAGATGAGACGTATTGTCATGAGGCCTCTTTTAAATTAGTTTTACCATATGTATTTAATGTTAATGTAACATGGTTAAGTTAATACATGAACATGAAGAACATTGAAGAATTAAAATCATCTGTTTTCATAATATTAGTCCAGTTTATAACATTACAGACTTTTAATAGAAAATTCCCTGAAAGTTGGTATTGTATAATTCATTCATTTTCAATTCATAGTATCATAAAGAAAGTTTAACCACCTTTGTTCACCAGGTTACAAACTAAACTGAGGGAAACTTATCAAATACAAGAGAACTACGACACAAAAGAGGGACGAAAGATACCAAAGGGACAGTCAAACTCATAAATTTAAAATAAACTGACAACGCCATGGCTAAAAATGAAGAAGACAAACAGACAAACAATAGTACACATGACACAACATAGAAAACTAAAGAATAAACACAACAGAGACAAAACACCGAAATGTAACACACACAGAAACGAACAATAATGAAACAATGGCAATTTTCCTGACTTGGTACAGGGCATTTTATGAAACAATGGTGGGTTGTACCTGGTTTTATGGCATTCAACATCTATCAATAAAGTCCGCGTACTTTGAATATGCAAGAGCGTTCAGTGTTAATAACGATATGCAAACGTCATACGATTGGACAGCGGGTATGTCATTGCTAAGAAATAGGGAGTTGACAAACAGAAACTTGAAATCATCCCGTTTGTCATAAATCAAATAACAGGATCGTTTGATTGATTGTTGTTATCTTAACGTCAAGTGGCAATTGCAAGAATTGCATGAATGTTAAGAGTAGGAACGAGTTAAAAGTAAACATAATAGGCAACAGGTAAAGCAGACTGTCTGGGATTTAGGTCAGGGAAATGTTGAATTGAAAAAAAAGTCGCTGCAAGGGTACTTAAGTTTCAGAAAGCGTGGCAATTTTTCGACTAGAGGCATTGGATTTAATTTCCTCATTTTGACACATTTACAAATAAAATTCGCGCGTCTGGCGTACTAAATTATAATCCTGGTACACTATTTACACCACTGGGTCGATGCCACTGCTGGTGGACGTTTCGTCTCCGAGGGTATCACCAGTCCAGTAGTCAGCACTTCTGTATTGACATGAATATCAATTATGTGGTCATATTTATAGATTTCAATTTTAAAAAACTTCGATTTTTCGAAAGATTAAGGATTTTCTTATCCCAGGCATAGAACAACTTTTTGGAATTTTGGATCCTTAGTGCTCCTCAATTTTGTACTTGATTGGTTTATAACTATTTTGATATGAGCGTCACTAATGAGTCTTATGTAGACGAAACGCGCGTTTGACGTAATTAATTATAATGCTGGTACCTTGGAACACCTTGGAACATGACTTTCTGATTCGTCTAAATAAGATTTTCCTGGTTGGTACAACACTCGATCAAAGAGTCCAGCATTTTGATGTAATCTATCTTCGTTGTATTGTGTTTTTTGAATCAGCGTGGCACTTCATAGAGAAAAAATAATATTGGACAGGAGCAAGTGATTAATATGCTGGAGTTTCTTATTGACAACCTATTTGTTGAATTTGGAGGTAGACCTTTTAAACAAATTGTCGGCATTTCTATTGAAACTAACTTGCGCCTCTATTTGACTTCGTATTCTAATAAAAATCGGCGTTCCGACAGACACTTGTCAATAACAAAAAAGATCAAAGAAGCTAGATAATTTTGTTTCACAGTCAGATAAATTAAAGATGTTCTTCTATTAACAATCTTAGGTTCCATTAATATATCCTTCAGAACTACAAATTAAAAAAACAATGGACACGGCTTCATCTGCCTCAATTTTTGACTTAAATGTATACCTGTAACTTGACGTAAGCAGTGATCTCAGTAATAGAATCTGTGACAAATCAGAGGATTTTAATTTTGAAATTATCAGTTTCCTCCCAACTCAGTAGCAATATACATGTACAAACTTCACCTACATTTTGAATATTCATTTCCAACCTCATTCGCGGTATTCAAGAACATGCCGCTGCCAATAAGATTTTGTAAAACGTCAACAGTGTTTAGGCAGAAAATTGAATACCAGGGGTATGTCAAAAAACGTCTCGTCCTTTTCTGAAATATTTTATCGGAAGATAGCATGACCTTGTTGATAATTATTCCGTATCAATTTTATAAATACTTCACGATGGTCTCCAAGTATAGAATCTAGGTTCTGACGTTGTTTATAACATATATGTAATACATAGAAAAACGACAACCACTGAATTACTGGTTCCAGACTTGGGAGTAAAACTGTTGAAAAATGCTTATTTTAGCATATTTGTGGCAGTATTCATTTGATGTGGCTCTGTACTTGTACAGTCCGTCATTATGTTGTTGTGCTTTGGTAAATTTTGTATTCTTGTCTTTTGTTGACCACAAAAATAAAAATTCAATACAACATAAAAGTGTTGACTACAAGGCTTGTAATACTCTCTGGAAATAAACCCCTGCCATCAGTGATAAGATATACCAAACACAAGATCGTTCAGTACAAACACATTATCTATTTTACTTGTCATATTCTCATAGAGTTTCATTCTACAAATAGTTCTTTTCATTTCGAATGGATTCCTTACACATTGCTTCAATTTGGGTGAGATACATTTTAAAACAATTACGATGCTAGGAAAGACATTCCTCTTTTGCATTCAATCTTCTACTAAATCGAACAATGAAAGTTTAATTGTGCTAAATCAATCTAAATTGCTAGTGGGACCATAGCAAAAAAGTTTAAAAAATAAACAAATATCATCAACAAGTCTGTGTCGGACTTCTCTTGAACTGAATTTTAATGTGCGTATTGTTATTCTTTTACTTTTCTACATTGGCTAGAGGTATAGGGGGAGGGTTGAGATCTCATAAACATGTTTAACCCCGCCGCAATTTTGCGCCTGTCCCAAGTCAGGAGCCTCTGGCCTTTGTTAGTCTTGTATGATTTTAAATTTTAGTTTCTTGTGTATAATTCGGAGTTTAGTATGACGTCCATTATCACTGTACTATTATGCATATTTTAGGGGCCAGCTGAAGGACACCTACGGGTGCGGGAATTCTCGCTACATTGAAGACCCATTGGTTGCCTTCGGCTGTTGTTTGCTCTATGGTCGGGTGGTTGTCGCTTTGACATATTCACCATTTCCTTTCTCAATTTTATTAAAAGTATTTGCTTGAAATTCTAATTAAAAAACTTAGTTCAAATTTTCGTCGGACAAATCTCTCAAGTACACAGTAGAGTACCCTTGGTCACTGAACTAGACCTGTTGTCCTTTGATTGAACTGTGATGATTTTATTCTATATTTCTGCTTTATTCTTACCAAATATATATCTCCTATCAAACAAAACGCTAACAGTAACAGAGGAGAGATAATTAGTTTTTTAATGAGGTAATTTGTATTCCGATATCTTCTGTCTCTATACGAAATAGATAAAACAAAAATAAAAAACAAAAAACAACAAAATATATTTAACAAAGCATTATGTGTTGCGTAAATTGTAGTTTTATTGATATTTCCATTCTGAACACTAGACCATTGTTTATTCTCAACTTATATTTTTGCCATCTCGAGTTTTCTGACTGTCATTCGGAACATCGCTTTCACAGATGACGACGGCATTCGTCTCAACTCGACCGATTCCGTTGCCTCATCTAACCTCTGGATCGAAAGAGAGTAGCGGATTCTACCGAGGTTTGCCGAATGATCACGACGGATGTGTCAGCATCGTCGTAAACACAATCCTCATTTCCACGGAATGTGACCTTCCTAAATAGAGATATTACCGGGTGATTACTTGCATGAGTTTTTGTAGGTTTCTTGTTGGTCGGTTTTAAGTTTTTTTAATACCTTTTCACTATTTGACTAAGGTTTATAAAACACGTTATTATACACACTTAAATGAAAAAAATTTCAGCCAATTGCATTGAGTCTGTAGGTAAAGGTATTATCTTCGGTTAGCTTGCTTGCTACGAGAAGTCATAAGAAGGTAAGGTATAATTCCCTCCATTCGAAGTAGCCTAGTCATACAGACAGATAGACTGGTTATCTGTCGGACTAGTCTACTCTTAAATGAGGGTAGCATTATATGTTTTTTTTTGAAAACATACACACTCTATGCAATCGGTTATAAGCAAACCTGATAAAACAATATCATATACATTCAATCTATTTTTAAAATATGTTATGTTTGCTTGTACAGTTTTTTGCGCAAATTTGGAAATATCCGTTGTTTGGTTTAAAAAAAATAATAAAGTTTGTAAAGTTTGCAAATTGTTGACCCTGTAAACATATATAAGTGTTACCGTTATTGCGAGACTGCATGATATGCTGGTCTTAACTTATCATTTTCATGTTCTACTTTAATTTTTAGAGATGACTAGTATTTATTTGCTGTTTTAAACATTACGATATCCGTCCTTCATCTGGTAGTCCCTGCAGCTAAAAAAGTGTTCATATGTGGTATGTTGTAAATTTATCATTTCTCTTTTCTTCTATATGATGATTGAAGTGTTTACCGACCTTGACTGACTTTTCAATCCTCGCACGGTCGGCTCGGTGCCCAAAGTCGTTTTGTGAGCTTTTGATATTTTCTGCGGTGGGTCAGGAATAGGAAAGGACGCAATTTTAGGTAGGCCGCCATCTTGGTTTTGTTGAGTTGTTTTAATTTTTACTATTTTGATATTTATTACTTCACAACGGTTGCCTTCAGGGCCAGATTGGTCAGTTTGTCAGCCCGCTAACCACGATGATGGGGTACTGGTAGATAACTCTCGAACGTTGTCTGCAAGATGACAGGAAGCATTATCAGAACCAAAGTCGTGAGACAGCTTCTATATTATTCACAAGGCGATTTTATCCCAGGTTTTTGGTCGAGTTCATGTTGCTAAGTTTTGAATTTTCTATGTTTTATTTTATGTAGGGTTGTTTTTCTTTGGATTGTTTTTTTTGGCCATGATATTGTCAATTTAATTATAATGGACTATTGAATATCCGTTCGGTATATGTCGCCTCTCTGTTGTGCTACAGGTTGCCTGACCATCAAATCACACTTTTCGCAATGCATAACCAACACGGGCGGATTAAGGCGGGACATGAAGGGCGTGCGTTCTCCTAAAATGTGCAAAGCATGGGTTGTCCTCAGCTTAATAAGGTATCTGAAGAGACGACAAAAATCAATGTCGTCATATTCCATTCGTTTTAACATTCAAGGTTATAAAACAGTTGGTTTAAAAGAATCAACTTGATTACTACGATTCATTTACACTCTCTAAATGTTACATTAGAGACCGCTTTTTTTTAATATCTCTTTAACTAAGAAACGCGTTTAAACTGATGGAGTTAATTACGAAATATGCTCCGCCCAAGGAGGCGGAGTCAAGCGTTACAATTAACGAATGGAAATGTCAATAAACTAATAAACCACAATTTCACAAGTATCATAATTTAAAGATCTATTCTACCCTTTAACCAATCTATTACTAAGAATATTAGTATTCATACATACATATTAGATAACATATCTGTTGTATAAAACAGTGTTCATGAGAGCAGGGTTTTTAAAAAATAAAACAGGAACGATGAAGATCTCGTTGTTTTTATTTGCTTCGATTTTTGTTTTGTGTTTACCACTTCATGTGCGTGGACGAGAATGGATAAATCACACAACAACATCAGATACAAAATACAGTGGTATGGTCACTGGTTCGGACGTGTCCAGAAAAACTTAAATGAAACAACAACATCAAATACAATACATAGAGGTATGATCACTGGTTCGGACATGTCCAGGAAAACTGTAAACGAAACAACAACGTCAGATACAACATCTAGACGTATATTACAAGTTACTGGTACTGCGGTGTTCAGGAATAAAACTGGCAAAAGAAATCCTATAGAGAAAACAACCAAGTCAGATCAACAAACGTCTACTAACCCCAATATGATAGAAGATGAATGTTCGGCATTCGGTGTGTGTAGATTACAGGAACGTTTAATAGATCGATATTGCTACTGTGATGAGAAATGTTATTATTACAAAGATTGCTGTGAGAAACACAATACGACCACGAATATTGCTCAGGATAGATATAAGTGTGTTAGAATGAATACCGAGAAATACCATCTAAAAGGATTTCAGACAATACCGATGTGTTCTATGAAATATCGCGATAATACCATTAAACAGAAATGCATGAAAGACAACATGATAGAAAATGGTCCCCGTTGTAGACTATGAAAAAAAGGATATTTTCAAAAATATGTACTGTGCAATCTGTAATAATGTTTTTGACTATATTCCTTTTGATATAAAATTTTACAATTCAAAAATGTCTGCCGATGAAATGGACCATTTTCAAAATTTAACAAAAGATTCAAAGCTGAGTTTCTTGTTCACAAATGCTGATTACGAACTCATACCTCTCAAAGGTGTCAGATTAAGGACATGTGTAGCAGAAATGATAGAAAATAGCCATCCTTTATGTAAGAGGTATGTCAATCCAATAGTGCAAATGGATGGAAGACGTCTTGATGCATACAGGAACTCGTTTTGTCTTTCTAGTAATGAAAGACTGCCTGCGGTTCAATGTTTCCCATACCTCTTGAACTCTGTATGGCAATCTAATGACGTACACAGTTTGTCTGTCATTTTCTCCTTCAGAGAACCAAAGTCATATGTAAATGATGATTACTCCTGCAAAGAATGGTCTATAGAGGTAATTATTAACTTTGCAGTTGTCTCATTGTAGTTGATATCACATAATTACGAACTTGGATCAATAAACATTGAAAATAGGGTCAAATTCTCGATTAAACGTACAATGTTTGATATAATTCAATGGACTACACGGATACAAGGCAAAAAATAATTGAATTAATGTCTACAACGAAAAAGTAAACATGGACCGTCTATAAGGACTTACCTATACACCATGAGCTTAACGTGTAATTATTACAATCTCACATGGACCGTCTATAAGGGCTTACCTATACACCATGAGCTTAACGTGTAATTATTACAATCTCACATGGACCGTCTATAAGGACTTACCTATACACCATGAGCTTAACGTGTAATTATTACAATCTCACATGGACCGTCTATAAGGACTTACCTATACACCATGAGCTTAACGTGTAATTATTACAATCTCACATGGACCGTCTATAAGGACTTACCTATACACCATGAGCTTAACGTGTAATTATTACAATCTCACATGGACCGTCTATAAGGACTTACCTATACACCATGAGCTTAACGTGTAATTATTACAATCTCACATGGACCGTCTATAAGGACTTACCTATACACCATGAGCTTAACGTGTAATTATTACAATCTCACATGGACCGTCTATAAGGACTTACCTATACACCATGAGCTTAACGTGTAATTATTACAATCTCACATGGACCGTCTATAAGGACTTACCTATACACCATGAGCTTAACGTGTAATTATTACAATCTCACATGGACCGTCTATAAGGACTTACCTATACACCATGAGCTTAACGTGTAATTATTACAATCTCACATGGACCGTCTATAAGGACTTACCTATACACCATGAGCTTAACGTGTAATTATTACAATCTCACATGGACCGTCTATAAGGACTTACCTATACACCATGAGCTTAACGTGTAATTATTACAATCTCACATGGACCGTCTATAAGGACTTACCTATACACCATGAGCTTAACGTGTAATTATTACAATCTCACATGGACCGTCTATAAGGACTTACCTATACACCATGAGCTTAACGTGTAATTATTACAATCTCACATGGACCGTCTATAAGGACTTACCTATACACCATGAGCTTAACGTGTAATTATTACAATCTCACATGGACCGTCTATAAGGACTTACCTGTACACCATGAGCTTAACGTGTAATTATTACAATCTCACATGGACCGTCTATAAGGACTTACCTATACACCATGAGCTTAACGTGTAATTATTACAATCTCACATGGACCGTCTATAAGGACTTACCTATACACCATGAGCTTAACGTGTAATTATTACAATCTCGTAATCACTAATAAGAATACCTTCATTTACACTTATTTAATATTTACGACTTAAGGTAAAAGAGGGGCGAAAGATACGTACCAAAGGGACATTCTAACTCATAGATCGAAAATAAACTGACAATGCCGTGGCTAAAAGAGAAAAGACAAACAGACAAATAATAGACACCATACAGAAAACTAAAGACTAAGCAACACGAACTTCACCAAACACGGGTGATATCAGGTGTCCCGGAAGAGTAAGCAGCTTCTGCTTAACATGCAACGAGATTATAATAAACAAATACAAAGTTGAATCAGAAAATGATTCATTTCACCGGTAAGCAATTCAATGTATCTCTTTTTGTTGCGAGCCGCTAATTACATCACACTTCTGGTCTTGTTCGTTGTTCCGTTGCCTCTTTTGTACGTTGATTATCAATGATATCTATATTATTAATCACGGTGGTCTTTATGTATAATTCAGCTGGTCTGAACTCCATTCTGACATCAACTCCACGATACAGGTACTCAAACCCACATTTACATGGGTATGATGTTTTTAATAATAAACATGGCCCTCCCTAAAACGTCCAGACTATATTGAATGTTTGTTTTTAATAATGATACTCAAAAACCGTTTAAACAAGGTAAAACGGGATAGAGAGACACATGTGTGTATGTGAATGTTTTTAACATTAATTTTTCAGGATGAGAGAAGTTACATGTGTACACATTTAGAAACATATCTCAATTTCGAAATACATCTGGTTTATTATGTGATATTGACAAAGAATTATACTGACGAAGAGTTAATTAGATTAGGACTTATAGCCATTTGGCCATTGTCCGTTATGAACTTTACGCAATTCACAAGACAAACTGTTATAGCAGTGAGCGAAAGTAAAACGATGCTTAGATTTAACGTAATCTTGAAAGTTCTAAAGAATGTATTCCATCTTGAAAAACGTTTAATTGAAAACTCATTTCATGAAGTTCAACGTAAAACTAGTATCATTATAAGACGAAATGACACGGAGTCCATTTTTCGGGTTAAACACAGAAAGGATATTGTAATAAGCACAGGAAATCAATCAGCAAAATTTAATTCACTATACGTTCTTAGATTTGTGTTAGCTGATTCTTCATTTCTTTTGCGAATATTGAAATGGTTTGATATTTATAATCATGCAAAATTTGATGATTTTTGTATAGATCAACAAGTTGATGTTGATGTCAAGCCTGATGGATCTTTTAACATTGATGCAGGTAATGTTCGTTGTCATATTACCAATAATAATGGTAATGTCAAGACATCATCAAATTGGTCAGCTTCAGCAATAATGACATATATTTGTTTCTCAGTGTCCATTATTTCATTAGTCGTTTTGATAATTTTTAACAGGAAACAAGATCTTCATGCAAGCATTCCTGGCTCAAATTTATAGAACCTGTCCATATCACTTTTACTATCAAACCTGTTGTTTATATTTGGTATTGGAGCGTCAAGTGTTCCAGTAGTATGCTATGTTGTTGGCGTTACTCTCCACTTTCTATGGTTGACTGTTTTTGCATTCATGTCGATTGCTGTTGTTTACATTATGTCCAACTTATTATCAATAAAATCTCGTCGAGAAGTACCAAAACGAGACCTTGTACGCAAGCGGCGTAACGTTACTGGTATTGATATTCTTATCCCTTTACTGATTGTTGTGTCAGGAATTGTAATTGATCAAACTGGCCCAGAATA
The DNA here is from genome assembly GCA_019925275.1 of Mytilus edulis. Classification (NCBI taxonomy): domain Eukaryota; kingdom Metazoa; phylum Mollusca; class Bivalvia; order Mytilida; family Mytilidae; genus Mytilus; species Mytilus edulis. The sequence continues at coordinate 19,363,759 of CM034356.1, read as the reverse complement.
TTGGTCACTAGGATATGGTGGTGCAGTGTGCTTTCCTAATCGGTTTCCTTCAAATGTAGTTTTGTTTTCGGGGCCCGTGGTTTTGGCAGTGGGAATAGATTTTGTTTGTCTAACATACATTATTTCCCAGATTTGTAGGGTACGATTGGAGCTGAGACATATACGTAAATTGAATTTATACAGAGATGCGCAGATTTACCTCAGAATTGTTGCCTTGTCGGGAGTTTTTTGGACAACCGGAATCATTTCTGCAATCTATGAGATACAGTGGTTAGACATATTGTTTACAATTCTTTGTGGACTGCAAGGGTTCTTTGTTGCTGTTGCTAATTTAAACACAAGTCGTGTACAAAGTCTGAAGTCGGAACCAAAACAAAGTAAAACAACTGATTCAAAGTAGTACGCTTTATTGTTGGTGATATTTTTATTTACAACAGTAACTGAGAAAAGAATAATTGTAATATTTTAATAAATCTCATTTCGAGAAAAATCTTCATTTCTTGTGCCAAAGAAGGGACTTTACAAGAACGTTAGCTTATAAAGGAACGAGCATTTGATATGTAGTATAAGTGTGGGGTGAGGATGCGGGGCAGAAGAGTTGATTTTGCAGATAAACTATTCATATTCATCTGATGCTATACATTTGTTTTTTTTTATTTATCAATTCATATAAAAATAAATGGTCCACCATTTTCTACATTTGAAAATGCCTGTACCAAGTCAGGAATATGACAGTTGTCCATTCGTTTGATGTGTTTTATCATTTGATTTTGCTATTTGATTAGGGACTCTCCGTTTTGAATTTTCCTGGGTGTTCAGTATTTTTGTGATTTTAATTTCCATTAAGGAAACGACCATTTAACATTAAAGAGGCGGTGGTATAGAGTTTCCTAAAAATATTCGGATCCCCAATTTGATGGGGAAAAAAAGAATATGCTGTCCAAGCAGATGACAAAAAAAGAAATCTTACTCCAGATTTCCCCATCTATACCTTATAGTATCAAGTTTTGAAAATAATAGTATGAAGGATAACGTCGAAAAACTAAATAAAGATGTTGGCGCGAAAGAAATACTGACTCATAAAAATCCTCCTACCCCTTTTAAGTGTATTGGTTGCTCCCAAAGTGTCATTATATACCTTTTGTCAATTTTTGGGGTTTCTAAAAAGTGTATTTTCAACGTTAGAAGTTACAAAACACGTTGTCGACATCGACTTTATGCTAAATCAATATTCCACAACCTTTATGTACCTTTAGTAGTAGAAAATTATGGAAAAAGAGGGGCGAAAGATATCAGAGTGGCAGTCAAACTCATAGATCGAAATAAACTGACAACGCCATAGCTAAAAATGAAAAAAAAACAACAGACAAATAATAGTACACATGACACACAACATAGAAAAATGAAGACTAAACAACACGAACCCCACCAACAACTGGGGGTGACCTCAGGTGCTCCGGAAGGGTAAGCAGATCTTGCTTAACATGTGGCAGCTACGACAACATTGCTTCAAATATTACTTGTATTTTCAAAGTCACTAGGACAGTTCATTGACAGTATATTACGCTGATGAATTGATATGTTATCAGTTTCATTAAAGGCCTGTCGATTTTTATAAGCACCACGTACATGACTCACTATATTTCGCTTCAAAGAAATCCAAATACTTTGTTAATAGTCAATTCGTGAACAACGAAATATTAAATGGTTTTAGAAGCAATTGTTGTATAGAATCTGTGCTCTGTGCAATTTCATGAATTACATTGCATTACATGGCATTACGTTTTTGCACATACTATATATCTTTAACGGATTGTTGGAGAGTTATCTAAATCATTAAGTATTCTTGATTAACTAAGAACTTACTCATTCGCATAATCATTTTATTCAATTCATTTCCCCCTGCCTAACATAAGTCACTAGAGGAAATTTGGAGATAAAGCCATGCCCCAGATAGAACTTGAAACAAATGTTATCAATACTAGAATGACTAAATTACAATTCTAAATGAATAACAAAATAATGCGGGTTTTTAAAAAAAATCATTTCATATATTTTGCTGTATAAAAAGATTGAGATTTAAAAAGCATTACTATATTTGATTATTGTCAAAGGGACAATCATTGTGAATATGTTGTAATGATTAAATAGCAGATAATAGAACATTGTCATAAAACACTAATTAGTTTGTTTTCAATCAATACTTTCACCATTTTGACACTTAGTCATTAAGCTTTTTGTTTATTATATAATTAAAAAAACCATTCTCAGTATATATTTTGATTAAAATTAATAAAAAGCAAATGATATTTATAAAAATATAATTAACATTAAATTAGAATTAGTTTTAAACTTCATCTCTATAATTTCTATTAGAAAAAACAGTAATTATAGTAAACCTAAAAATGTAGAATTCACATGAAGGATACAGTCTTTGAAACCCTTATACAAATTTAATGTAATAAGAGAATCTCTTGACAGTGATCGAATGTTGTTTTCAAAATGTTTGATTTTTCTTTTCACTTGATAAAAAAAAATTACCAAATTGAATGTAATGTGTTATTCAACGCATTACTTTGCAAAAGTAATTGTAATTTTAATTCAATTCATGGTTTGTCAATGTAAATGTAATATAATGCATTACATTGCAATGTAATTCTACCCATGCCTGATGGCTTGTCATCGACCTGGTAGCCTTTGCCTATACCGGTCGTGCTTTTATCCTATACTTTGAAATACGCCATGGGTTTTACAAGTATTTAATGACAGGCGTGAAGAATAACAGAGAGACATTTAAGCTATAATGAATTCTTTTGTGTGGTTATCGGTAGCAGTGACAATAATTTATCCAACAGCGTTTTTTTCTTTATTTTTGTACAAATTATCAGTACAAAAAGAACGTGTCATTATGATTTTTTTAAATGAAAACCTTTCTGTAATCGTTCAAATTACTTTCAAGCATACATTTCTGTTCTATATATGATAAAAATACAAAACGTCAATGGTAAGCTGGGTGTCTTCACTCCAGTATTATTCAAATATATAAACACTCAATTGTTTCAGTTCTTATGCATCTTTGGGTTTTACCTAATCACCTTTGAGCGTTCTCGATGAAGGTAAATCCATAAAAGTGTTTTAAACTGTAGTCATACGATGTTTTCACATGTAAAACAACTAACAGACATTAAACTTCTTCTAATAAAAAGTTTTGCAGATTTTAAAGACATCTTTAAATCAACAACCTGTCTCCCAAGTTTCTTAGATAATTCGATTAAAGTCAAAAACGTTATTAAAGAATAAAAATGATAATTTGGAAGACTATAATAACCCTTAAAGGGACACTAGCTGTCAAATTCATGATCACCGATTTTAATCAAATTCTCATATTTCATTTAGATCAATGTAGAACATTTGTCCAAATTATTAAAAGTCTAAAATAAAAAATAAACAGAGCACGATCATGAAAATACGTAGCTTTGTTTCGTGTGTATTTTAGTCTAGACGACATCTAATTAATTATAGATACTAGAGTTGACCTCAAAAGTCATGCGATGACCATATAAGCGATGTAAACATGAAGATAGATATAAATAGATTAAGCAAACTCGTGCTGATGGATTATTCTAGGTCTATTTAAATTCATATGATAGATGAAAAATATATGTTGATCATCATTTTTACCTGTATAAGGTTTTTTTTGTGGATCGAATAAGTCAATCAAATGATTTATCTTTGTTTCATTTTCAATGTTAACATTCTTTTCCTTTAAATAACTTTACACATACAATTCAAGTGTTATCCATCTCAAGGTAAGGGGTTAAATTGAAATTCACATGAAAACTGATTCAATGAGGCCGAATTTATCACTTGCAAGTGAATATTTCATAATTATCAATGTTTTTTGTTAGCTTATTTTGACAAAATTGTACCATACTGGCTGCTTAAAGATAATTAATATTTCACTTTTTGCATTTCATTATTGATTGAGCGAAAACAAAACATATTAGATTTTTCATACATCTCGTAGCCCCTTTAAGACTTAGTATAGATGTATTATATATTATTCATAAATTTAATGTATAAGTCGTTTTTTTTAAATCGGGATACAAACAATTAATGACGTGTAATCTTCATTTTGTAAAATGTATAACTATTCCAGTTTATAGTGTAAAATTTCAGTTCGAGTATTTGTTCAAATTAATGCCTTGCCATCGACCTGATAGGCTTTGACTGAACCGGCTGTCTTTTTAGTCTATACTTTGAAATACGCCATGGGTTTAACAAGTATTTAACGACAGCGCTGTCGAATAACAGAGAAAGAAAACGTAAGCTATAATATATTCATTTGTGTGTTTTTTTCTGTTTAATTTTGTACAAAACATAAGTGCAAAAAGAACTTATTATGATTTATAAAAATATGAAAACCTCTGTGTATACGTCTAAGTTCAAGATCCTTTTAAATATTCGTTTCTGTTCTATAGGTGAGTTGTAATGGGGAACCTCCATGATGAATAACAGTAAAAACAAATGACGTTAACGGCAATTTTAAGTGCATGACGATGAACTATAAACTTTCTTTTAGACGAAAAATAAATCGACTGATTTTGACGAATCTCGTTATTTTTTTCCAAAAATTACGGGGTAACGTTAATTATTTACGATCTCTGACTAATCATGTTAAGGACATTTCGACGAATCATGATAATATTTTAACCAATTTGACGCTCACAGTGGCCGAAACTGACCGTTTGACGACCGACAGTAAAAGACATTCCTACCCTCCTATATATTAAAAAAGACGCAATTTGTAAATACATATGTAGCGTCAGTAGAAAGCTGTTCAGAATCTCTTCACCACAGTATTTTTCGAATATATAAACACTTGGTCCTTTTGTTTAATTGTAGCAGTCTTTATTTAAGTTTTCTCGATGAAAGTAAATTCAGAAAAACGCTTTTAACTGTAGTCATAAGATGTTTTTCACCTTTAAACAAACCAACTGACATTAATAAAGTTCGCTACTCAGTTTCAAAATAACAAGCTTTAAATAAAAAAAGTATATATTAATAGGGGATTAATAAAGGAACTAAAAGAGCAAAAAGAAAATAAAATAAAGGTAATTTTGACTGTTTTCGAGATATAAGCCATTAAAATTTTGGCGGGAAACATTATCTCTTGGTTTTTTCATAACTTTATCATTGACATGTTTAAGTTCTAAAAAAACTATTAAAGAATAACAAAGATTTTATAAGACTTATACAGATGGCTGATAGTTATACATTTAAAAGATTTATAGAAAGAAAAATAGGGGTCAATGGGCAAAATGTTTTAAGTCATTCAAATGGATAAAACCAGAGAATTCCGAAAATCTGACAAAATTTCAAAAACATTACAAACGAACTTCTTTAAACGTTTTTTAATTAAGAGTACTGCAGATTTTACAGACAGCTTTATATCTATTATATGTCTCTCATGTTTCCTGGATAATTTGAATGAAAGGAATAGGAGAATATTCTTTAAAGATTTAAATAGGTATTTTTAAATATAGATTTTTTTATAGATTATTCATAATTTAGACTTAAATAGGTATTTATAAATATAGATGTAATATAGATAATTCATAATTTAAATGTATAAGTCATTATTCAAATCTGGACGCATGGGATTTATTATGCGTATCTTCATTATAGATAAGGCTTCAAAATGTTTACTCATCCAGTTAGTAATGTAAAATTTTAGTTCTAGGATTTGTTCAAATGTATGCCTTGCCATTGACCCGATAGCCTTTGACTGAACCGTCTGTCTGTATTCTATACTTTGAAATACGCCATGGGTTTTACAAGTATTTAACGACAGCGGTGTAGAATAACATAAAGAGATAAATTGAGCTATAATGTATTCATTTGTCTGTCTATCAGTATCTGTGAAAATAATTTAACCGCGTTTGTTTCTCTTTATTTTGTACAAATCACCAAAGCAAACAGAACTTATTATGATTTGTTTAAATGAAAACCTCTGTGTAATCGTCTAAGTTCAAGATCCTTTTAAAATTACATTTCTGTTCTATTTGAGAGTTGTAATTGGGGCACCTTTATGACGGATAACATTTAAAAAAAATGACATTAACGGTAATTTGAAGTGCATGACGGAGAATATACACTTTCTTTTAGACGAAAATTAAATCGACTGATTTTGACGAATCACGTTATTTTTTTCCCAAAAATAACTGGGTAATGTTGATTTTTTGAGACCTCTGAATAATTAGGTTAAGGACATTTCGACGAATCATAAGTACATGTCAATAAATTTGACCCTCACAGTGGCCTAAAATGACCGTTAAACGCCTGTCATTATAGGCATTCATACCCTCCTATATATTATTAAAAGAAAATGTAAATACATAGCGCAAGGGGAAAAAGCTGTACATAATCTCTTCACCACAGTTATGTTCGAATATATAAACACTTGGTCATGTGGTTTTATAGCCTTTTAATTGTTTCAGTTCTTATAAATATTTGGCTTTCAAATATTCGGCTTTAAGCGTTCTCGATGAAGGTAAATACAGAAAAGAGCTTTAACCGTAGTCACATAATGTTTTCACCTGTAAACAAACTAACTGACATTATGCTTTCTTTTACTAAGAGTACTGCAGATTTTACAGACAGCTTTATGTTTACTAGTTGTCTTTCAAGTTTCCTGGATAACTCGATTAAAACAAAAAAAGGAATAGGAAATAAACGCATCATAGATACCAGGACTTAATTTTGTATATACGCCAGACGCGCGTTTCGTCTACAAAAGACTCATTAGTGACGCTCGAATCCAAAACAGTTAAAAGGCCAAATAAAGTACAATGTACGTAGTTGAAGAGCATTGAGGAAAATATTCTTTAAAAACTTAAATAGGTATTTACAATTATAGATGTATTATAATTTATTCATGATTTTAACGTACAAAGTTGTTATTTTAATCTGGAAATTTATAACGTGTTATTTTCATTTTACAGAAAACGGTGTTTATCAATTCTAACAAAGATGATGATGCGTTTGTTTAAATAGTTCGATGTTAGTTGGCTGTGATCTTGAAAAAAATTGCACGTTCGATATATTTTTAAAAAAATGTCATTTTGCAAATTACCTGTGCATAATTCAATAATAATATGTTTCTATTAAAAGTAAAATAACAAAAATACCGAACTCCGAGGAAAATTTAAAACGGAAAGTCCGTAATCAAAAGGCAAAATCTAAAGCTGAAACACATCAAGCGAATGGATAACAACTGCCATATTCATAACTTGGTAAAAGACATTTTCTCATGTAGAAAAGGGTTAATTAAAACTTGGTTTATAGCTAGCTTAACCTCTCACTCGTATGACAGTCGAATACAACTCCATTATATTGACAACCAATTTAAATATTTTGTCTATAGATATTTACTTTAAGCATGTTGATGTGAAGGTGAATCCAATAATACGCAATAAACAATCCCGTACATTTCTGTTGTGACGACGGATGCAGGTGATGATGGCTCCAAAAAGAAAACATCTCACAAATGTTGCCACATAAAAACATAAAGCACTTCACAATGTCATTGAGATGCTACCTGATTCGATCGAACGAGTGCTAAAATTTTAAAATCCCTAGTGCTACCAATTATGGTGACATCTCACGATCGTCGAATTGGCGCAAATTATTTTTTATGTCTCATTTATGGGAATTATGTTTTCTGGTCTGGGAGTCCGTTTGTCCGTCCGTGCGTTCGTTCGTCCCTCTGTACGTTCATCCGTATGTCCCGCTTCATGTCAAAGTTTTTGGTCAAGGTAGTTTTTGATGAAGTTGAAGTTTAATCAACTTGAAATAAACTACACATGTTCCTTTTCATTATGATATGATCTTTCTAATTTTTATGCGAATCAGAGTTTTGACCCCAATTTCACAGTCCACTAAACATAGGAAATGATAGTGTGAGTAGTGCATTCGTATACTATGGACACATTCTTGGTTTTAAATACAGTATTCTATTTGAGCAACAATCGTATATTCCACCTTTGCCATTTCGCGACTAACGTATAAGCGTATTTGAGTTTAAAGTAAGCGGTACAAAAATTATAGTATGTATTTTTTCAGCAAACATACATAATGTACAGGAAAAAAGTCAAATGGCAAATGCAATAAAAAGCATTTTGACAATCTAATAAAGTAACAATCCTTATTTTCCTTTTTTTTTTTTTTTTTTATCTTATTGGATATAGCAACATGTTTGATTCTTCATAATCTAAGTGATTTATAATTAGCACCGTTCATGCCGTTATGTCTATTTTTGGTTAATAAATAAAAATTGTTTTACTTTGAGAGGGAGTGGGGAAGGTTTAAATAGATATAGAGGTATATACTGGAAAAAATATAATCCGTTTTTTTTTCTCTAACATGTCTAGTAGTTTATGTGTTCCCTCGGTTTTCGTTTTACGACCCGCATTTGTTTTCGCTGTATCGATTTATAACTATTTATCAGCGAACAGCAGTATACCACTGTTGCCTTCATAAATCTAGATGCTCGAAATAGCATTTTGATTAAAACTTTTGTTTACCGATTCTGTCTTGGATCTCATCAGACTTTTTTGGCGATGCTCGAAAGAAAAAAACCAGATACTGTCGTTCAAGAAACGGAGTTAGCCGAGTTTAGACGATTGATTTTTGACATCGAAACTTACTTTTCTTCGAGAATATCCGTTTCAAGAAGAAATAGATTGCAACCATTTTAAAAAGGGATGTAAATTTTCGAAAAAAATGGAATGATTATTATGGATATTCACTTATTATATTTCGAAAAATAGTTTTAAACGTTATAGAAACTCATCAAAGATACAATAGATGGTATCATATATCTTCACCACAAAGCGGAACCGAAATTTAAATCATGGATAGTTATATGAGCTAAATATTTATCAGTTGAAGTAAATTTCATATATTAATGAATCCAAGCCATCTACTATCTAGTGATATTTTTCTAGTTATATAATCGAATTCATACAAAACATTCTTTTTCTGATCATTTTCAGCAAAATAGGTGAACATTAATTCAACTCCACTGACAACACATGTTCTAGTAATATACAATTTCACATGTTGATATAATTTTTATCTGATGTTCATTAATCTAAAAGCATGTTTCTGCAAAGCAGATATAAATATAGGTTTAAATTGGATCAATATTATTTTGACGCACTGAGAAAGGTATATTTTTTTATAAGAATGTTTTATATATGTTAGCGGCAATAAGTGAAATTAGGCATTAAGCTTAAATCCTAGGCAATAAGCTAACGCCTAGGCAGTAAGTCTATTGCCTAAATGATGTTAGGCATTAGTCTTAAATCCTAGGATTTAAGCTTAAATCCTGAAAAATATGTGCAGGCATTAAGCTTAATGCCTAAAACCTAAATGCGAGTAAATAAAAGACATTTATTCATTTAAATAACAATATATTTGTTAAATAATAACATTATGAGAACTGGGGCCTGTTTATCGAAACTGTTCTAAGATCGATCCTATAAGATATTCCTAGGACAGAAATTATGATAAAATTAGGACCGACTTACGACATGTCTCAGCATGCACATTGAAGCTATCTGAGGATTATCTTAGCTAGGATGTCCCAACCGGGTATTGACGTAAAAAATAGCAAATGAAAAAAATTAGTATTGTATCAAATTTAACCAACAACTTTAATTTAAAAACCGACTAATTATTAGAAAATAAATATTAGTTTTAAATTATAATAATTTGTACATTGTAAACTATATGAAACAAAACATAAGTAAAAAATATAACTACGTTTTATATTAGAATTGAACAAACTATCTGCAAATAGTTAAAATTTTACATATAATCAGTAAAATCATGCTTTGAGGGAGCTGAAATGGAAATGTCACAACACTCCACAAGAGACTGGAAATAAAATCACTAATAAGATATGTTATCTATATTAAAATAATAATCTAAAAATATGAAAACTTGATAAAAAATTATGTTCAAATAATTTTGTTATCACAAGTTGTGAAACTGTTAATAAAGAAAACTTACTTATCCTATAAAAAAAATATTGAAAAATGGTGTGAGCAAAAAAATCACATTTTAATTTTGTCTACTTTTGACCAGTTTAAATCAGCTCGACTATAGTGAAGTGAAAATTTTTTCAAATAAATATTAAAATCATTTTATAGAATCTCCCCCTTGTTTAATTGGATTATAACAATCACTTTTTTAAATCTTTTTAATATTTTGTAATATCACAAAAACATGAAAAAGTATGTGTAAATTCTGTTTTTTAACTGCTAAAATTACTAAATAAACTTACTAAATTTGAAGATCTGTCAAATGAATGTATATTTACACATGTTATATTAGAAGTAAATTTAGTAACTCCTTTATATCAAGAATAAATCACCAAATATGCATTAATTCCAGATTTCACTTATTGCCTAAAATTATGTTCGGCAATAGGATGAATAATCATCATAAGATTTCAGGTAATAAGCTTAATGCCTGAAAATTTCAGGCAATAACTTAATGCCTAGGCGTTAGCTTATTGCCTAGGATTTAAGCTTAATGCCTAATTTCACTTATTGCCGCTAACATATACACTCTTTATCTTAACTCCTATATATTTATTGGGATATGATGGGTTAATTATCTAAAATGACAATGAAATACAATATTTAACTTCAATAGATGACGTCACCATTAATATAAGATCTAAACATTACCCACATTTAAATTAGATTAACTCAAAAGATCGGTACGAGACAAACACAAAAAAAAAAGCAAACTAGAATTAAGAAATAGAGTATTGAACTAAGAGTATTTGAAATTACTGGAAGTGTGTTCAAAACTAGTTGCAACTAGTACTGAGATAAATCTTGTTCTCCCAGAATGAAGTATCAATCAGTACACAACCAACTGATTTCTTTATTAAGAAACGTCTGGTATACCTTGTATACTTACATATAGATCCATATACAATGAAGGTTGTAGAAAAATGGTAGTCCAAAGGTTTTGACCATCAAAATTGTGCATTAGAAATTAGTTAGGACTAGAAGATGTTTTTCAAGGATCACCATAGAAAAACGATTTTTAGAACTTTAAGATATCTTAGCTTTATACAAAAAAAAATCCAGTTCGGTTACTTTTTAAAAAAAATGCATAGCCTGAGATGTACTTTTTGATCAGTCATATTCCAGACAAACATTGACGATTTTTCGTGCAGTTTATCACATAAGCAACACGACGGGTGCCACATATGGAGCAGGATCTGCTTACCCTTCCGGAGCACCTGAGATCAACCCTTGTTTTTTGGTGGGGTTCGTGTTGTTTATTCTTTGGTTTTCTATGTTGTGTCGTGTGTGCTTATGTTTGTTTGTCTTTTTCGTTTTTAGCCATGGCATTGTCAGTTGTTTTGGATTTTTGACTTTGACTGTCCCTTTGATATCTTTCGTCCCTCTTATAAGCTTATTCTTATAAAAAAAAATCAAATAGCGGGAGATTAAGCCTGGTTTGTTTAGAAAAATTGAGATATAGGAAAGCACAAAGAAAATTGTAACGAACAGCGCACACTTTTACAGTCATGCGTGTCTACGTGACGTATCTTATTTTTCTAAAAAAATAAAATCATCGAAAACTTAATTTATGTCATCCAACATAACAAAAATCTGCTATAGTCGACGTCAAAATCAATTTTTATTATACTCTTCACCAGAAGACATTCTGAAGATGTGCAGAAAAGACCAATAAAACACGCCCCAGACGAAAACTTCAGTTTCCATTTTGCACTATTAACGTCTGTGTGGTTAAACAATCATAATTTAGACCATGATATAATCAATGGCCATATCATTGATATAAACAATTTAGTTGAATAAGAAGTAAAGAAATGAAAAAAAACAAAAATTGTTCCTACCGTTTATGAATCAAAATGATCAATATGAGTTATTGACTTCAAATAGTGGTTGTGTCAATGTGGTTCAAATCGCCTACACGCTGCGCAATGGGCATGATGGTGTACGTTTGAGTCTCATTATATCCAATTGTTTTTTCATCATTTCGTAATTTTTTACATTTGTCGTTTAAAATCACATTATCATGATATTGTAAAGACACCTTAACAACAAAAAATAAAAAAATGTGCTAACAATACTTAAGTTTTATTAAGGTTAATTGTTGAAATGTATAGTTTATGAAATTGCGATCTTTATTCATATATTATAAGTATACTAGAACGTAATATGTCCCACCTTCTTGTGTTTTTATCAGCCGAATACATAAAAGTACACACAAACTCATTTTTTGGTTATTCAAGTTAAAAGAAAAATAAATAAGGCCGTTAGTTTTCTCGTTTGAATTGTTTTACATTGTCATATCGGGGTCTTTTATAGCTGACTATGCGGTATGGGCTTTACTCATTGTTGAAGGCCATTTGGTGACCTATAATTGTTAATGTCTGTGTTATTTTGGTCTCTTGTGGACAGTTGTCTCAACGGCAATCATACCACATCTTCTTTTTTATACAAACAATAACTGTAGATTTTCTCTGGTGAAAATTTTCTATAATTTGGTCATACATAGAACGAATGTTAACTTGTTGTTACCATAGCAACTATTTTATTGATATTAAATAGTTAAACTTTATATCAATTTTGTTCTTCATTGTATTAATACAATGGTTCACTAGTAATAATGTATTCACGTTGATTATTTAAGGTGTAATCTATTGTAAAATGTACACAATACATAAAAAAGGATAAAATACGTCAAAATCTGATATGTAAGCTTAGTCGGCCAACCATTTTTACGACGTCATAACAAGAAAACCGAAAGCGACAACTATAAACTTTTTTGTGTTTTAAAAGCTCCATATCATAGAGATCAACTGAAAGAAATATCAATAGATTCTGAAGTGGGGCCAATTTTGCCCCTTATAGCCCCTTCTCCTTTCCTGTTTTTTTAGTTTTTAGTTACTTTTAGTTAAACTAAGGATTTTCTTATACAAGGAATAGATAACCTTGTCCGTAAAATAAAGCTTGATTGGCACAACGTTTTGGAATTTTGGGTCCTCAATGCTCTTCAATTTGGTACTTGTTTAGCTTTATAACTGTTTAGATCTGAGCGTCACTGATTAGTCTCATGAAGGCAAAACACGCGTCTGGTGTATTAAATTATAATCCTGGACTGAGTTGCACAAAGGTCTTTTAAATTTAAACGTGGTTTAAAGTTAAACAGTACTTAAAATTAGAATTCCCAATTAGTTAAAGAAGACTTTAAAAACCGTTGCACAAAGCGTAATTAGTCCCACGTTTAACTAAATGTAAATTAAAATGATAATTCGTACTTAAACCATGTTTAATTTTCAATTTCCCAATAGTCATTCCTTCACGTGCATTTTCTCGATTTTCGCGATTTTTATCAAGAACAAAATGGCCGAGTTTCCAGACGATGCTGATAAGAAAAAAAGATCTTCAAACTGGGATAGCGGAGATGACCATGCTGCAACAGTTGGTCAATGACAATATTACTGTTATACGGAGCAAATTGACTAATTCAATTACAAATTCCAAGAAAAACGGCATATGGAAAGACATTTCGTCCAAAATAAATGCTCTTGGTTTGCATTCTCGTTCAGATAAAGAAGTCAAAACAAAATGGCAAAACTTACAAACAAAAGCAAAAAAGGAGTATGCGGAAAGTATGAAATATAGAGCCCAAACTGGCGGTGGCCCTTCTCCCAAAGCCTTGACAAGTGAGACAGAGAATATTGTGGAAATGATGGAGGATTGTTCAAGTTTTGTTGGTTTAAAAGGAAGCGAGTCTTCCATAGTCACAATAAACCTTGAAGTTAAACCGTATATGCCCTAAAGAGTATATGAAATGAAATCGTATTTGAATAAAACATAAATGCCTACCTTGATCATGTTTATGCATGATGGTATCCGTGCTCTGACAAGGTTGCATAATGTCCTAAGCGAAACCAAAGCTACTTTCAGATTTAACAAAATTGTGAAATTAAAGCTAAAAGTATCTAGGATATGGTTAGGTTTAAGAAAACTCCCTGAAACTCCTTGAAATGTATTCTTTTCGACAGTTTCCCACCAACTCCAATCATGCAGACAAAGTTCGGCCTTCCTGTGTAATAAGCACACAGTACACACTATCGCACGCCAGCACAGTGCGCGTTATGATGGAGCGATGGAGCGGCCCCATAAAGGGGTTTCCAAAGAGACAATTACTCCCACATTATAAAATTACTAAACAAGAATGTGTCCAAAGTACACGAATGCCCCACTCGCACTATCATTTTCAATGTTCATTGGACCGTGAAATTGGATAAAAAATATAATTAGGCATTAAAATCAGAAAGATAATATCATAGGGAACATGTGTACTAAGTTTCAAGTTGATTGGACTTCAACTTTATCAAAAACTACCTTGACCAAAAACTTTAACCTGAAGCGGGACAGACGGACGAACAGACGGACGAACGAACGGACAGACAGTCGAACGAACAGACGGACGAACGAACGGACAGACGGACGAACGAACGGACAGACGGACGGACGGACGAACGGACAGTCAGACCGACAGACAGACGGACGGACGAACGGACGCACAGACCAGAAAACATAAAGCCCATCCTCTTTCGTAGGTGGGGCATAAAAACGGACCTTTTGATTGGGGGTATGGGTTATAAATTTCCGAACTTAAATTTCTAGCAATCGAATAATTAGGCATAATGCTAAGGAACCGACTACCAAAGTTCCAAGAAAGGAAAAAAAGGGGGTATATGTTCTCGGGTATGATGGTTTTTTTTTTAACCTTTATGACCCTTACAGTACCAGTAAA
>CM034356.1:19289760-19348773 GCA_019925275.1 Mytilus edulis | reverse complement strand
CAACGAACAAGATTAGAAGTGTGATCTAATTAGCGGATCGCAACAAGATAGATAAATTGAATTGCTTACCGGTGAAATGAATCATTTTCTGATTCCACTTCGTATTTGTTTATTATAATCTCGTTGCATGTTAAGCAGGATCTGCTTACTATTCCGGGCCACCTGATATCACCCGTGTTTGGTGAAGTTCGTGTTGCTTAGTCTTTAGTTTTCTGTATGGTGTCTATTGTTTGTCTGTTTGTCTTTTCTCTTTTAGCCATGGCATTGTCAGTTTATTTTCGATCTATGAGTTAGAATGTCCCTTTGGTACATATCTTTCACCCCTCTTTTACCTTAAGGAGGCTCGAGGGTATAAAAATTTCAGAAAAAAATCAAACATTTGTTTTTCATTACAAATTTTATTTATTTCCTATTGTTGTTGTTACTTTATCATATGGTACAAAATCATGCAAAACAATCAATTTGTGTTGGCCCCAGATGACTTTCAAAATGTATACATCATTGAAAAAGTTCCAAATTATTTCCCTTTGGTGGAAAAATGCCATTTTTGGCTTTAAAATTGAAATATCTTTTTCAACTCATCGGTGACCTATCTTTTTTAATATAATTTCCATATAAGCTGTACTAAAACTAAATTATTGTAAAATTTTAGCAATTTCTGAAATAAATTTCTTTTTTTTTTATTTCGTTATTACCTTTATTTCTCCTATTACTTCAACAGAAAAAAAACACCTTTACAAAAATGTATGCTTCTTTCGAAGGCAGATTGTGAGCGCAAATGAACGGTGACCCCACTTTTTTATTTTATTTTTCTATTAACTATAAGATAAAGTTCATTTATAGAAAAATATAGAGAAATCCTATATAAATGATTTAGACCCGCGAACCCCCTTAAGTCGTAAATTTGTGTTTGGTGAAGTTCGTGTTGCTTAGTCTTTAGTTTTCTGTATGGTGTCTATTGTCTTTTCTCTCTTTTAGCCATGGCATTGTCAGTTTATTTTCGATCTATGAGTTAGAATGTCCCTTTGGTACGTATCTTTTGCCCCTCTTTTACCTTAAGTCGTAAATATTAAATAAGTGTAAATGAAGGTATTCTTATTAGTGATTACGAGATTGTAATAATTACACGTTAAGCTCATGGTGTATAGGTAAGTCCTTATAGACGGTCCATGTGAGATTGTAATAATTACACGTTAAGCTCATGATGTATAGGTAAGTCCTTATAGACGGTCCATGTGAGATTGTAATAATTACACGTTAAGCTCATGATGTATAGGTAAGTCCTTATAGACGGTCCATGTGAGATTGTAATAATTACACGTTAAGCTCATGGTGTATAGGTAAGTCCTTATAGACGGTCCATGTGAGATTGTAATAATTACACGTTAAGCTCATGGTGTATAGGTAAGTCCTTATAGACGGTCCATGTGAGATTGTAATAATTACACGTTAAGCTCATGATGTATAGGTAAGTCCTTATAGACGGTCCATGTGAGATTGTAATAATTACACGTTAAGCTCATGGTGTATAGGTAAGTCCTTATAGACGGTCCATGTGAGATTGTAATAATTACACGTTAAGCTCATGGTGTATAGGTAAGTCCTTATAGACGGTCCATGTGAGATTGTAATAATTACACGTTAAGCTCATGGTGTACAGGTAAGTCCTTATAGACGGTCCATGTGAGATTGTAATAATTACACGTTAAGCTCATGGTGTATAGGTACGTCCTTATAAACGGTCCATGTGAGATTGTAATAATTACACGTTAAGCTCATGGTGTATAGGTACGTCCTTATAGACGGTCCATGTGAGATTGTAATAATTACACGTTAAGCTCATGGTGTATAGGTACGTCCTTATAGACGGTCCATGTGAGATTGTAATAATTACATGTTAAGCTCATGGTGTATAGGTAAGTCCTTATAGACGGTCCATGTTTACCTTTTCGTTGTAGACATTAATTCAATTATTTTTTGCCTTGTATCCGTGTAGTCCATTGGATTATATCAAACATTGTACGTTTAATCGAGGATTTGACCCTATTTTCAATGTTTATTGATCCAAGTTCGTAATTATGTGATATCAACTACAATAAGACAACTGCAAAGTTAAAAATTACCTCTATAGACCATTCTTTGCAGGAGTAATCATCATTTACATATGACTTTGGTTCTCTGAAGGAGAAAATGACAGACAAACTGTGTACGTCATTAGATTGCCATACAGAGTTCAAGAGGTATGGGAAACATTGAACCGCAGGCAGTCTTTCATTACTAGATATACAAAACGAGTTCCTGTATGCATCAAGACGTCTTCCATCCATTTGCACTATTGGATTGACATACCTCTTACATAAAGGATGGCTATTTTCTATCATTTCTGCTACACATGTCCTTAATTTGACACCTTTGACAGGTATGAGTCCGTAATCAGAATTTGTGAACAAGAAACTCAGCTTTGAATCTTTTGTTAAATTTTGAAAATGGTCCATTTCATCGGCAGACATTTTTGCATTGTAAAATTTTATATCAAAAGGAATATAGTCAAAAACATTATTACAGATTGCACAGTACATATTTTTGAAAATATCCTTTTTTTCATAGTCTACAACGGGGGGACCATTTTCAACCATATTGTCTTCCAGGCATTTCTGTTTAATGGTATT
Organism: Mytilus edulis; assembly: GCA_019925275.1. NCBI lineage: Eukaryota > Metazoa > Mollusca > Bivalvia > Mytilida > Mytilidae > Mytilus > Mytilus edulis. The sequence goes on along the minus strand of CM034356.1, from coordinate 19,346,104 downwards.
ATCGCGATATTTCAAAGAACACATCGATATTGTCTGAAATCCTTTTAGATGGTATTTCTCGGTATTCATTCTAACACATTTATATCTATCCTGAGCAATATTCCTGGTCGTATTGTGTTTCTCACAGCAATCTTTGTAATAATAACATTTCTCATCACAGTAGCAATACCGATCTATTAAACGTTCCTGTAATTTACACCCACCGAATGCCGAACATTCATCTTCTATCATATTAGGGTTAGTAGACGTTTGTTGATCTGACTTGGTTGTTTTCTCTATAGGATTTCTTTTGCCAGTTTTATTCCTGAACACCGTAGTACCAGTAACTTGTAATATACTTCTAGATGTTGTATCTGACGTTGTTGTTTCGTTTACAGTTTTCCTGGACACGTCCGAACCAGTGATCATACCTCTATGTATTGTATCTGATGTTGTTGTTTAATTTACAGTTTTTCTGGACACGTCCGAACCAGAGACCATACCACTGTATTTTGTGTCTGATGTTGTTGTTTGATATATCCATTCTCGTCCACGCACAAGAAGTGGTAAACACAAAACAAAAATCGAAGCTAATATAAACAGTGAGATCTTCATCGTTCCTGGTTTTATTTTAAAAAAATCCTGCTCTCATGAACACTGTTTTATACAACAGACATGCTATTTAATATGTATGTATGAATACTAATATTCTTGATAATAGACTGTTTAAAGGGTAGAATAGATCTTTAAATTATGATACTTGTAATTGTGGTTTATTAGTTTATTGACATGTCCATTCGTTAATTGTAACGCTAAACTCCGCCTCATTGCATAGTGTAAATGAATAGTAGGTCAGTTGATTAGTAATCAATTTGATTCTGTCAAACTTACTGTTTTGTGAACTTGAATGTTTAAAGGAATGGAATGTGACGACATTGATTTTCGTCGTCTCTTTAGATACCTTATTTAGCTGAGGACAGCCCATGCTTTGCCCATGCAAAGAGCGAACGCCCATCACGTCCCGCCTAAATCCGCCACTGTTGGTTATGCATTGCGAAAAGTGTTATTAGTGTGGTCAGGCAACTTGTAGCACAATAGAGAGGCGACATATAGCGAACGGATATTCAAACTCATAATTCAATAATAATTAAAATGACAATATCATGGCAAAAAAACCAAGAATCAATCCAAAGAAAAACAACCCTATATAAAATAAAACATAGAAAATTCAAGACTTAGCAACATGAACTCTACCAAAAACCTGGGATAAAATCGTCTTGTGAATAATATAGAAGCTGTCTCACGACTTTGGTCTTGATAATGCTTCCTGTCATCTTTAAGACTACGTTCGAGAGTTATCTACCAGAACCCAATCATCGTATTTAGCGGACTGAAAAACTGACCAATCCGGCCCTGAAGGCAACCGTTGTGAAGTAAATAAATATCAAAATAGTAAAACCAAAACAACTCTACAAAACCAAGATGGCGGCATACCAAAAATGGCGTCCTTCTCTGTTCCTGACGCATCGCAGAAAATATTAAAAGCTCACAAAACTACTTCGGGTACCGAGCCGACCGTACGAAAGTGAGTCAAGGTCGTTAAACACTTCAATCATCATATAGAAGAAAGGAGAAATAATAATTTACAACATTCCACATATGAACACTTTTTCAGCTGCAGGGACTACGAGATGAAGGACGGATATCGCAATGTTTAAAGCAGCAAATGAATACTAGTAATCTCTAAAAAAATAAAGTAAAACATGAAAATGATAAGTTAAGACCAGCATATCATGCGTTCTCGCAATAACGGTTACACTTATATATGTTTACAGGGTCAACAATTTGCTAACTTTACAAACTTTATATTTTTTATAAACCGAACAACGGATATTTCAAAACTTGCGCAAAAAACTGTACAAGCAAACATAAAATATTTTAAAAATAGATTGAATGTATATGATATTGTTAAGAGGTTTGCTTATAACCGATTGCATAGAGTGTGTATGTTTAAAAAAAAACCATATAATGCTACCCTCATTTAAGAGTAGACTAGTCCGACAGATAACCAATCTATCTGTCTGTATGACTAGGCTACTTCGAATGGAGGGAAGTATACCTTACCTCCTGACTTCACGTAGCAAGCAAGCTGACCGAAGATAATACCTTTACCTACAGACTCAATGCAATTGGCTGTAATTTTTTTTCATTTAAGTGTGTGTAATAACGTGTTTTGTAAACCTTAGTCAAATAGTGAGAAGGTATAAAAAAAACTTAAAACCGACCAACAAGAAACCTACAAAAACTCATGCAAGTAGTAACCCGGTAATATCCCTAATTAGGAAGGTCACATTCCGGGGAAATGAGGATTGTGTTTACGACGATGCTGACACATCCGTCGTGATCATTCGGCAATCCTCGGTAGAATCCGCTACTCTCTTTCGATCCCGAGGTTAGATGAGGCAACGGAATCGGCCGAGTTGAGACGAATGCCATCGTCATCTGTGAAAGAGATGTTCCGAATGACAGTCAGAAAACTCGAGATGGCCAAAATATAAGTTGAGAATAAACAATGCTCTAGTGTTCAGAAGGGAAATATCATTAAAACTACAATTTACGCAACACATAATGCTTTGTTAAATATATTTTGTTGTTTTTTGTTGTTTTTTTTTGTTGTTATCTATTTCATATATAGAGACAGAAGATATCGGTATACAAATTACCTCATTAAAAATTTAATTACCTCTCCTCTGTTGCTGTTCGCTTTTTGTTTGAAAGGAGATAGATATTTGGTAAGAATAAAACAGAAATATAGAATTAAATCATTACAGTTCAATCAAAGGACACCAGGGCTAGTTCATGTCAGTGACCAAGGGTACTCTATTGTGTACGTGAAGATTTGTCCGACGAAAAAAAAAGTTTTTTAATTAGAATTTCAAGCAAATAATTTGAAGACACAGACTTGTTAATGAATTATTTTTTAAACTTTTTTGCTATGGTCCCACTAGCAATTAAGATTGTTTAAGCACAATTAAACTTTCATTGTTCGATTTAGTAAAAGATTGAATGCAAAAGAGGAATGTCTTTCCTAGCATCGTAATTGTTTTGAAATGTATCTTACCCAAATTGAAGCAATGTGTAAGGAATCCATTCGAAATGGAAAGAACTATTTGTAGAATGAATCTCTATGAGAATATGACAAATAAAATAGATAATGTGTTTGTACTGAACGATCTTGTGTTTGTACATCTTGTCACTGATGACGGGGGTTCATTTCCCGAGAGTATTACAAGCCTTGTAGTGAACACTCTTATGTTGTATTGAATTTTTATTTTTGTGGTAGAAAAAAGACAAGAATACAAAATTTACCATAACACAACAACATAATGACGGAATGTACAAGTACAGAGCCACATCAAATGGATACTGTCAAAAATATGCTAAAATAAGTATTTTTCAACAGTTTTACTGCTTCCTATAGTTCGTTCTTAAGTTGTAATTTACACCACTGTCCCGGGTTAGCGAGAGGGTTAATCCCGTCACATTATGTATGTATATTCCTGTCCCAAGTCAGGAGCCAGTATATCAGTGGTTGTCGTGTTTTATGTATTACATATATTATATCAGTGGTTGTCGTGTTTTATGTATTACATATATGTAATACGTTAATTTTTTTGTACATAAATTAGACCGTTAGTTTTCTCGTTTGAATTGTTTTACATTGACATTTCGGGGCCTTTTATAGCTGACTTTGTGGTATGGACTTTGGTGGTACGGTGACCTATATTTGATAATTGCTATGGCATTTGGTCACTTGTGGAGAGTTGTTTAATTGGCAATTATACCACATCATCTTTTTTTTATATACAAACAGTAAAATTAAAGATATAACAATTACTATAGCACGTAACTAAGATCATAAACAACGTCAGAACCTAGATTCTATACTTGGAGACCATCGTGAATTATTTATAAAGTTGATAAATCAAAGTTTTGTAAAATTGAAATTTATAAATATGAGCACATAATTAATATTCATGTCAATACCGAAGTGCTGACTACTGGACTGGTGATACCCTCGGGAACGAATCGTCCACCAGCAAGGGCATCAACCCAGTGGTGTAAATAGTTATCAAATATACCAGGATTATAATTTAGTACGTCAGACGCGCGAGTTTGTAAATGTGTCAAAATGAGGAAGTTACATCCAATGTCTCAAGTCGAGAAATTGCCACGCTCTCTGAAACTTAAGTACCCTTGCAGCGACTTTTTGAAGGGGCCGTATGGATCCTGCTGTTAGGCAAATTCTTTCCCTATCCAATATATCCTAATTTTCAATTCAACATTTCCCTGACCTCAATCCCGGACAATCTGCTTTACCTGTTGCCTATTATGTTTACTTTTAACTCGTTCCCACCCTTAACATGCATGCAATACTTGCAATTGCCACTTGGCGTTATGATACCAACAATTAATCAAACGATCCTGTTATTTGATATATGACAAACGGGATTATTTCAAGTTTCTGATTGTCAACTCCCTATTTCTAAGCAATGACATACCCGTTGTCCAATCGTATGACGTTTGTGTATCGTTATTAACATTGAACGCACTTGCATATTTTAACTACGCGGACTTGATTGATAGGTGTTGCATGCCACAAAACCAGGTACAACCCACCATTTTTAAAAAAAATGCCCTGTACCAAGTCAGGAAAATGGCCATTGTTAGTACATTATAGTTCGTTTCTGTTTGTGTTACATTTCGGTGTTGTGTCTCTGTTGTGTCGTAGTTCTTTTATATTTGATAACTTTCCCCCAGTTTAGTTTGTAACCCGGTTTTGTTTTTTCTCTATCGATTTATGAATTTGAACAGCGGTATACAACTGTTGCCTTTATTTAGCCTGTCACACAAAACCAACTAAAACAGATTATGAGGAATGACGACCTAAATCGATACTACATTACTGTCATCATTGCATATTGGTCAACATATACTATGTGTCTGTGTATCTAATCACTAGCTAAATGAGTTTGCGTCTTATATTTTAAATACCAAGATAATAGTCCAATTAGTAAATTTACAGAATATATCCTATTCCCGATTGTAAAATTTTATTGAGTGTAGATTTGCATTGTGAATGATGAATGCCTAACAGAATATGCCAACCATGACGTCTACGCTCCAGTTCTGACTGCTTTCAGAATTCATGAGATTCCCTTAAATCTAAACCTTGATTTTATCTTCTTAATAAAGATATTAGATTGAATATGGGAATGACTTTTGACACAAATTTACAATGATGTTGTTATTATATTTTGCAATTTGATAGAGCGATATTGTCTTATATCACCGAGTTGCATTGTTGGAAATTTCAGACAAATGTTAGCATTAGTACGAAGAAAGGCAGATTTCTCGGAATAAAGTAATGATTTTTTTCTTAAACATGTTAAAACAGGGTGACATTTAACACGACATACGTCTCCTGTATAATTTCCATGAATTATTTTATGTAATAACATGCAAGGTGTATTTAAATGCGAAAATTGAATTGTTGAATAAATGAAACATAAATGCACGATTTATCATTTGTAGATGTACACATTCAATAGATATCATTAAGCAAATTCAGTGGAATGCAATTGAGATGAATTCAATTGTTTGATAAGCCAAAATCACCTATAAGTCAAAGATACTGCTATATTTTATTATATCAATGCAATGTTTGTCTTATATCATAGCGATGTTTTTTTTAATATCAAACAAATATGAATGCGATACTTTGATAATATAACTGCTATAGTTTTCTAATATAAAATGAATACGATGACACGTCACAATGCATGTCAAGAAAACCGCAAACATAATTCACAAACTTAGTTCATGACCGGCGAGGATCAATATCACTAATATTTCGTATCTGTAACAAAATTAACGCTTCCATAAACTTATAATTTCGAAAATTTTGCTTGACCCAATTGATAGTTGAAAGTGTTAACAACCTGTTCAGTCTATTGTTTTCAATCACATGGTTTAACCGACTAATTCTATTTGAAGTGATGATGCAATGGCGGAATTTAAATGCGGTTGTAAATAGTCTACCGACCTATTTGATTCTATTATAGGTCCAGTGGCCGATCAATGCATTTGAATGGGGACATATGGTCGGACCCCACTTTTATCCTGTGTTTGGAACCCCCTTTTGAAAACGGCTGAATCCACCCTTGATGTCACACTGCTATAGCCTATTCACAGGGGTAATATCGAAAAAGACAAAAAATATCATTGCTTAAAAGAAAAAAACACATTCATTCAAACAATCCAATCCAATACAGCTGCAAATAACACTGAATATTCAAATAGTAAAATCAATATTCCAAACAAATGAAAATGTACAAATGCTGATAACCCGAACTTTGAAGATACCAACTGAGTAGCCTCAAACTATAAATTGAACAACTTCAGATACAACGAAAATCAAAAATCTTGTCAAACAGAAAATGTATTTATTATTAACATAGAAAAAATATTGAGAAGGAAAACCGTTCTTTTTGGATATCAAAGACTTTCCCCGTTGGTAAATCGATATCTCTATGAACATAATCAGCTCGCCACGTGGACGCTCTTTTACAGCTGTGGGTCATTCCGATGTATTGTTGCCACAGATATTTGACTTTCGTTTTTGACTAGTAACCGATCGTATAAATACGCGAACATTTCTTAGTGCAAAATAACAATCCGTATCGCTTGTTATAAATTCATTTCTTCAATGTATACTAAAAAAAAATATATAGAAAACAAATAAATAGGATGTAAATGTCTGTTGACGTTAGCAATGTGTATATATTTTTTCTATATTTATAAATTTATAAATTTAGATCGTTTAGTGCTGTTTATTTGGTATTTTTATTGACGTAATCGTTCTTGTACCATCATAACTGTCGTTATCGTTAAAGCTTTAAAAGTGTGTTAGTTCATATTGCACTTAACATAAGATTCAGCACCCAAATGACGTTTATGGAGGACTGGAATGCAGTTATTTATTAAGGGAAATTTTAAAGATTTATAGATATAAAAAGATGGTGCATGAGTTCGAATGAGACAACTTTCCATCAGAGTAATAATTTGTTTCAAGTAAACCATTATAGATCAAAGTAGGGCCTCAAATACAGAGCCTTGGCTCACAGCGAACACCACGCTATATAGGAACCAAAAAAATACTAGTGTTAAACCATTCAAACAGGAAAACAAACAGTCTAACTTGTATAAAAAAGAAGACTAAAAAATGTACAGGTAAGATTTTGTCGAATCAATCTGAACGAGGACAGTATGATTCATCTAAGTCACAAGTTAGTTTCATTGTTATCAATAAAGAAAGTCTTCCATGCGTGCGTTGCGAGCATATCAGATATATATTATTTCGGTGAGTTCATTATAAAATTTGCTAAATGTTATATATGTAAACAATAATTTTGATACGTAGCTATTTGATTACGACATTGGTACTGGCATTTTCAAATTTTGAAAATTGTGGATTGAACATGGTTTTATAGCGCTAAACCGCTCACGTGTATGACAGTCTCATCAAATTCTGTCATATTTACAACGATGCGTGAACAAAACAGACATAATAGGTAAAATTGTCAAAATATGCGTACAGCAATCAAATATTAATACTATTAAGTACTAATATTGATATAACAAAAACACCGCTATGCTATTTAAAAGTATCGCATTGATATTAGAACTAATAGCATTTGTATATTTATGTATATAAGAAAAACACAGCACTTCAATATTTACAAGGACATAAACGTTTGCTTCTTAACTAACTTCTGAATGTATATTTACACTCAATTGTTGTTTATATTTGAACAATAAGTTTTAAAGTATTTTCTTAATTTTTTGTTGCCGAAAACAACATTTTCCACATGGAATGTCTGCATATTTACAATTGATATTAGACAATATCGCTATGTGATATAAGAAAAGTTTTTATCGATTCGCTTCTTCCATAGACTGGTGTTGTTAAAAATTTTATTCCATTATTTGAGCCATCGTCTTTTTATCAGATTTGCTCAGAAACTCAATAAATGTTTTGACTAAAATTCGTTCCAGTATGGGGCAAAATTTAGTAACCAATTGCTTAGATTAAGTACCCTCTCAATATACATGATATATGTCAAACTTGTTTGAAAAACATATGTCAAGGATTTGTGTTGGTGAACAATGGTGATTAAAATGGTGGTGATCACGCACTGAAACTATTTTTTTTTTTTATTGAAAATGAATGTTTTATACAATACCGACTTCCATGAATTTTCTATTACAAGTCTGTAATGTTATAAACTGGACTGATATTATGTAAACAGATGATTTTAATTCTTCTATGTTCATGATGCACTTGTATTAGCTTAATTAGATATAGGAAGATGTGGTGTGAGTGCCAATGAGACAACTCTCCATCCAAATAGCAGTTCCATGTTACATTAACATTAAATACATATGGTAAAACTGATTTAAAGGAGGTCTCATGACAATACGTCTCATCCATGTTTTATAGACATGATAAATGAACTAACTTATTATGACACAAAAGGTGCTGGAATGAGGTCTAAACATGATACTCCTTGATTTAGTATTAAATTTCAACAGTGTTTTTAATGTTTCAAATGTCAAAAACGATTAATATTGCTTTCCATCGTTAAATTGTGCAGATTAATTAAGTAGATATTCATGGAAATTGATAAGTTAATTGATATAGAGCATTTCTATCTAGCTTGTTTTGGACATTCAAAATTTAAGAACATTTACAAAACCTTTTGCTAGTCTTTCCATCGTTTATTCGATTCATTTTTTTTTAAATTGTATCAGTCTATCTTCGGCTTAGGAGTTTCGATTCTCGTTTTTGAATCTTCTGCCTCATTTTTGTTACATGTCAATAGTAAGATCACCACATGCATGAAAAAAAGCAGAGTTGGTGTATATGTCTATAATACACAAACACAATAACGTTGGCTACATAATAATTGGCATAGATAAGGAATTTGATAGAGGAAATCAAAGATCATCCAATGTACCCAAATTTTTTCAAGCTATTGAATACAACAACAAAAAAAACCAACATTAATTTAATAACTAAAATTAACCACTAACCTGGTTATGTCTATGTTTAGGTCATGACATCCAGTGAATATGTACCATGTGGACCTTGTAAACAAGAAAAAGTCAACACTTTAGCTCACATCTGGTGCTACAACTGCAATGAAGGATTGTGCTCAACTTGTTTTGGTCATCATAAAATATTCAAATCAACTCGTGATCACAAGACCATTAGTATTGAAAACTACAAATTTCCATTTGACTCTATCAAAACAGAATGCGACAAACATAATCAACAATTCAACTTGTACTGTCCCAGTCATTTAATACCATGCTGTGATGAATGTATTTCCACTCATCACTCAAAATGCACCGGAATACAAAGTTTAACAGCTGTAGTGGCGAAAACCAATATTGAAAACTCAAAAGAATTAGTAAATAAAGAAATAAACTCTATTTTACTTTTCTTGAATGAAATGGCAAACACAAAATCAAGTAACATAAAGAAAGGGGAACTACAGTACGAAAACATTAAAGAATCAATCAATAAAATTCGGGAGGAAATCAGTCAACATTTAGGCCATCTAGAAAAGAAGTTTTGCAAAGAGGCAGATAATGTATGGGGTCAGGAAAAATCCAAATTGACAGGTTTCATTACTGAAATTGAAGAAAAAAAGAAAATAACGAAGGACATGCAGGATAATTTACAAACAGTCACAGTACATACTTCAAAGCTTCAATCGTTTCTAGGGTTACATCATATAGGAGAAAAAGTACACCAATATCAACGATATCTTAACGATATTGAAAACAATGAAGGGGCCTGGGAAGTTGAAATCAAAATAAAGAAAAATGATGACCTAGAAAAAATACTATGCGAACTACAATCATTTAGATCCTTTGGAGAAGTGGAAGTCTCTCAAACTGATCTTGCCATTAATAGAGAAACAGGTGTAAGCAGGGAAACACAGGTTGAAACACGAAACCAATTCTACATAAACAAAATGACAATGCATATTCAGACCAAGAGAGAGGACAACATAAAGAAGAATATTAGTGACATGGTTTGTCTGTCTGGTGGAAGAGTAATAGTTGTTGAGTACGAAAGTCAAGTTAATTTACTGAATGATGATGGCACACGTCAGAAAATGTTACCAATAACTGGTAAACCACACAGTGTTGCACAGATCAATAAGGACACTATTGCCATAACTTATTCTTATATGGAAATCATTAAGATTTTCAATATAGAGGATGAAACTGTGACCAAAGTTATCAAAGTACACAATTACTGTTTCGGCTTATCATTCTCCAATGAATCTCTTGCTGTAGGTTTGAATAGTAATGAAATCCGAATTATCGATTTAGAAGGAAAAAGAATTAAGTCAATACAGGTTCAGAATGAATCATACCTGAAATTCCTTGTTTACTCAGATAACAGAATAATCTATAGTGATCGTGGTGGTTATGCCGTAAACTGTATTGATGGATCAGGTAAACAGATCTGGCATTATAAACAAGATTTATCTGAGCCATACGGACTTAGTGCAGATACATTTGGCAATATCATTGTAGCAGACTGTGATTCTAAAACAATAATAGCAATATCAAAAGATGGAAATGCTAGTAAGGTACTGCCCAGAAACGATGATATATTGTATCTTCCTTAGTGTATTTGTTTTAACCATAATGAATCTTACGGTTTTGTTTGTGACAGAACCGGTCAATATTTGGCGAAATTCATTCTAAGTTCTGAACAAATGTATGCGCTTAACATTCTTATGATAATTAAATTTGTAAATAAAGTACAATGTACAGTACATCTGAAGTAGATTGGATTAATCTAATGTATTAATAATTTAATCGTGGATGTAACGCGTCTTCTGTATAGCTGACAATGTTTTGTCTATCAGCTCATACATGTAGATGATGATAAACATAATTTTGTCATGTGAACGTCATCAACGCTATGTTATGTCGTCATAGACAGAAAAAAATATTACAGCCATTTTGATGAAAATAGTCTATATATCACTGGTAAATCAATAAGTCAGGAAGTTCCTTACAACAATGTTTAAAGAATTGGTTTACAAATTTGGTAGAGGACAACTTATTAGAAACGGGATATCACATCCTTATGTTGTTTATAGAGCGCGTATATATTTATACATTCCGTGTGAATTTGGAAACCGGCATTGTGAAATTTCCAAGTTAGACACCAGTTCCTCCTTTGTTGTTTCTGTATTCTATACTCGTTTATATTTTATTTTTGTGTACATAAATCAGTCCATAAGTTGTTCTTGTTTGATTTTTTTTACAGGTGTCATGATGAGCAGCCCTTTTACATCTAGCTGTGCGGTATGTGTATCTCTCAATTGTTAAGGTCGTATGTTAATATATATAGTTGCTAACCGATAGGTGGGAAGTTGTCTGATTTGCAATCCTTTTCTTATTACATTTGTAACTAATAGAAAATGTGTTAGTATTTAACATGATTTTAAGTGATAAGTGAATCATCGTTTAGTCCGTACGGTGACCCATACTAACTTATATCCCCGTTATTTGTACTCGGATGGATAGTTATATCATTGACAATCAAACCATATCTCTTATTTGTATGAAGCAGGTGATGTAACTTTTTTATATATTAGAACTTTAACTAAATGTTGTACAAAATGTGTTTACTGTTTTGTTGGTTGTGTAATTTAACATATGTTCTTGCTCAGAGGCATCTCTTGCTTTATTGGTTATGACTTAATTTTAGTCTATTTAAAGAATGACTGCAATATTTTTTCTGTCTATGAAGAAATAACACAAACAATGTGATGCACACTGAATAACGGGCGTAGCGGGTTATTTCACAGTGTGCACCACATTTTGTATGTTATTTTGAATAGACAGAAAATATGTTTCAGTCATTACTTATAATTTAATTTTATATTCCATTTTAAACCAGAGTAAACCATGAAAAAACCTTGACATCACGGTCACATGAGTAAATTATGTCTATGGGCTGATAAACAAAATCACGTCAACCAATCAGAAGACGCGTAACATCCAAAATTAAATTATAAGTATGTATCATCAGTGTTAAACTAAAGATAACATGTCAAATCCATGATTCATACAAACAAGGTCAAATGCATTATATTCATGTCAGACGTATATTTCATATTAAATTCATATTCTATACCCTTTTATAGTTGAGTTTACTTATAGAACCTGAAAAATGGAAAATTCCTTAAAATGTATTAATATTATTTCTGAACTATAGTTTAAGGAGACAGACAATAGTAAATTGCGATAAGTTATATGCACGATTTAACTATGGAATGTGTGTAGTATTTTGAACATTTACTGGTCTTTCGAAGTTTCTCTTTTTTGTTTTTGCTATGGTGTTGTCGTTCTTCGACTTTTTTAAATACCATGTTCGTAATTATTGCCTCTATTTTATTATATGATTTGTGAAACGGAAATAATCTTAAAAACTAAACAACATTGACCGCTAAACAATGGAATGAAGACGTATCTGACAGACATGTATATGTTGCAATGAATTTTAAAATAGAGAGGTGTTTTATGTCTGCATCTCTATTCTTCGTATCTTTCACATTTGGTTAAATAACTTTCTATTTTCGAAGCTCTGTTTTGATTTGTCCTTGATTTTAACTGCGGAAGGGTTGTCATCTTCCGTGTTTTTTTTTTTGTCACCACGTTTTACGGACTTTGTATACATGTGCTCCACGTCTCCGTCACGTTTTTTTTTTTTTTTATCACCTCCCTCAATTTTCGCTGAAGCTTTCGGCTTAAAAAGTTACAACTTATTCGTCTAGGTTTATGCATTTACTTTTGTGGGGAGACATGGCCACAGTGTGCAAATTGGCTACAACGTGAAGGTCGGCGGGACCTCCTACTGTGCCAATTTGCACACTGCGGCCATGGCTCCCCACTCAGCACTTATGTCCTCTGGAGTCTGCCCCACAGTTTCCAGCTGACTGATGACCCAGTTGATGGGGTTCTCCACCGAAAAAGTGTGCTGAGGGAATTTAAGCGCACTCGGGTTAACCATGGGTCGGAAACACTCAAGTCGCGGAACACAACGGCTACATGTTCCGCCAGAATGTGCCAGAATGTGCCCTTCCAGGTCTGGCCCCCGAACTTCACAGCCGGAAACTGGACAAGACAGTCCAGTTCCAACTGATTCACCCTGTCCTTCAAAGTGAGGTGTTGCCACCTCAATGCGGGTTGGGAAGCCAGACTGGTCCCGACACATCCTATCCTGACCCTGGGCCTCCTTCCTGACCCCCTGATGTGAGGCTGTCTGTAGTTGAGGTGATGTGCACCCTGCCTTGATCTTCCTTCTGGCAGCTTTTCTCCGGCGGTCTCTCCTGCTCCTATTTCTCTTGTTTTTTCTCTTCTCCACATTCACCTCTACCTCTATTTCAGTGGCGCCCTTAGACCCTCTTCTCACCCCCACCTACCTCTAATAAGGGCCTAGAGATCCCTTGTACCACAGGGTCCAGCTCCCGCAACTCCTCCTCCGGTACTGTTACCACTAGCTCCCCACCACTTCAGTGACGGAGGGTTGCACTGTAGAGGATGGCGGGCTGCCATTCCCCGTGGTCCGTTTTAGGTCCTGACTGTTTATATTTTCATTGTCCATCTTAGAGTGCAGGGAGATCATGGACACGTGCACTCCTGTGAAGCCGAACACCTAGGACACTAATAGGCGTCCATTCCTTTAGCCTCCTCAGGAGTAATGTTCACACATCGCCCATGAAACTATTCCCTGCACTCGTCACACCTGATCATCAGACCCTCATCATCTGGTCCCCTGCAAGAGCAATGAATGTTTCTACCCTTTTATTCCTGGGATCCAAATTTTGACTTTCCAATATGCCGAATTGGCGTTCAACTTGGAGTACCACACATTCCCTGCTAGGGTGTCTAGGCACTCTTCCACTAATGAGAGGGGAACATTTGGCGGGAACAGGCCCCGTTGACCTTTCTATAGTCCCGTACCACCTCACGCTACCATCCCTCTTACGTATTATGACTGGGGCGGAAGCCCACGCGGATACGGACGGTTGAAATACCCCAGACTGAAACATTTTTCCCAACTGGGACTCTTCTTCTTGGACAAAACCTAAGGGGGTACGCCGCATTCGCTGTTTAATAGGGGGATGTTTAATAGATGCTATGTGCCAAGGCAGTGAAATGACCCAGGTACCAATTGCTACAGGCAAAGACATCCTGAAATTCCTGTAACAGGGAACACAGGGTATCCACCCCTCCTTTTTTACAAATCCGCATAGGACCTATTAAACATATCTTGCAAGTGCTGGGGCACTGTGACATTTGCGTGAAAAAGATATTATACATTCCTTTTGGACACATGACGGGTCCATAATAGTAAAAACAACAGAAAATGCTCGTCCTAAAAAGATTAACTCAAGGCAAGACATTTACAGACTTGGTGGGGAAGTCCTTGAAGGTGATGACCAGAATGAGGATTGACATTCCGTTACCATCATATTCTTGTTTGTTTTGTCTGAATAAAGTTTACAAATTCACAAATTTACTCGGAACTGTATGATCTAGTTTAATACTATGTACAATATGTAATATGTCAATATGCTGTTTCAAGAAAGTGTCTAAACTAGTAAGCACTATCCGTATTTACTTAATTTTTAACAGTAACTGTTGTATAATACACGTGTTTAGAAACACGTGGTAGTGTTTACATACACTAAAATAATACATCTTTGGCAATGTCAATAGGTTTAAAATTCTACTCTATATCACATGAGTGATAATCAACGAAGTGTGTTTTAAAAAAAAACATTGTATCACGTGACAATCGTTACGGTTATTATGTCCAAGCTAAATTTATAGTATACCTTACCTTATTTGACAACAATATGCAAATCAGTTCATTTCCACTTTCGATATAATTCAGAGAGGCGCATAAAAATTGGTCACTTAATTTGGATTATTTCATCAAAGTATCATTAACACAAAATCTTTGTTAAAATTCAGCTCTCTGATATTTGCAATACCAACATCGAATATTTACGATGTTGAAATATTGCTTTTTGTACATGTACATATTTTTCTTTTTTTCTTTACTTTTTATTTTTCTGAAATTCATGAAGGGTCATTCGAATTATAATTGTCCATGCTATGTATCATGTTTTACAATGCAGTCCTATATTGTTATCCTTTTCTATTGTATTGTATTTGACAATGGGTAATGATATTGTATCGTACAGGATAACAATAGGACTGTTTTATCACAAGACTAGTTTGGGTTGTTTGAGAAAAACAGTTTACCGGTATTGTTTTTCCTTAAATGATATGCTGGCAGAATTATGATTTCAAGATTTAAACTAAGTATACGCAACTTATATAGAACTTGTAGTAATTTGATTGCTTTTTATTTAGTGCTTTTATGTTTATTATTAATATGTGGTGACATTGAACCGAACCCGGGTCCTGAACGCACACACGAGTATTCCGAGAAAACATTGTCAATTTTCCATTGCAACATTAGAAGCCTTAGAAATAAACTGAACTATATTGCCGATATTATTGAAGATTGATGTAGGATTTTTCACAGAAACACATTTAGACTCTAATATTGCTGATTACGATATATCTATTATGGGGTTTGAAACACCAGTTAGAAAAGACAGAAATTCACATGGTGGTGGTATTATCATGTATTTTAAAAATTACGTTCACATAATCCGTCGACAAGATTTAGAGCATGATGACATTGAGAGTATGTGGTTTGAGTTAAAAACCAAACTTCGAACTATTTTGATTAATATAAATTATAGGTCGGAAAGGCAATCTACAGTTTATTTCTGGCAATACTTTGATCAAATGTTGAAAAACGCCCTTGATGAAAATAATTGTATAATTTGCTTAGGTGATCTGAATAAAAATTTTATGTCTGATCTACCGTCAAATATTAGAGATATTATTTTTATTAATGGCCTGATTAACATAATTGACAAAGCCACGCACTTTGACACACGAACAAGTAGCTCGTCACTACTTGACCCTATTTTAGTTACAGACTCTATACCAGTTCTAGATAAAGACACAATACCTATTGATAGAGGTATAAGTGACCATGATGGAACATATGTCACAATTGATTGTGGTTTTAGTAAAAGTCGAACATATATTAGATCTATATGGGATTATAAAAGAGGGGATTATGACTTGATGAAACAAAAAGTACTTAATACAAATTGGGAAAATTTGATTTCTGATGCAAGTGATGTTCATGTTGCTGCTACGAATTTCACTAACACTTTTATTAATATAGCATCTGCGTGTATCCCTACAAGGGACGTAACTATAAGATGTGATGATAAAGTTTGGTTTGATTCAAATTTGAGACGGGAAACGAGAAAACGGGACAGATTTCGAAAATTTTTTATGCGTTCACATAGTACATCTGCTGAACATAAATATAAGCAACAAAGGAACAAAGTTAATAATTTAAAAAAGCAAGCTAAAAAGCATTTTACGCGACTATAAACGAGAATTTGGATGAACTTAAAGTTGCAAACTGTAAACAGTATTGGAAGACCATCAATATGCTAATTAAAAGCGACAGACCAACTCATGATATTCCTCCGCTAAGAGACCCGGGTCATAACTTTAACCTTGCGTATGAAGGAACAGAAAAGTCTGAGATTTTAAATAAATATTTTTGTTCTATTTCTAATTTAGATGATGCTAATGAAGATTTACCGGAATTTGATGATCGCTGTCATGATTTTCTTTCGCAGATAATTGTTAGTGAATAAGATGTACTTGATATTATTTCCACGCTTGATCCAAATAAAGCGGTAGGACCAGATATTGCTAGCAACAGAATGTTACTTGCTGTTAGAAATGAAATTTCAAAACCATTATGTTTACTTTTTAATAAATCACTTCATGAGAGAGTATTTCCCGATCAATAGAAAATTGCATATGTTATTCCATTATTCAAAAGTGGTGACAAATCACTACCTTCTAACTACAGGCCTGTCTCCTTATTGTCATGTGTGAGTAAATTATTAGAAAAAATTGTTTTCAAAAATATTTTTAACCATTTACATGAAAATAAACTGTTGTATAAGTATCAATCTGGATTTATTCCAGGATATTCCACTACGCACCAATTAATTGAACTTTACAACAAAATTTTATTGGCGCTAAATGATAAGCTAGTTACTAGCATTACATTTGCTGATATAAGTAAAGCTTTTGATACGGTTTGGATTAAGGCTTTACTATACAAACTTGAAAAATATGGTATAAAAGGAGACTTGCTGTGTTGGTTAAAAGCTACTTATGTAGTCGATCTCAGAGAGTTGTCTTAAAAGATTCACTTTCAAAATTTGGAAAATTAAACGCCGGTGTGCCTCAGGGTTCGGTATTAGGACCGTTATTGTTTTTGATATATATTAATGATATAGCTGATGGTTTTTCTGGATTTGGGAGGCTTTTTGCAGATGACACTTCAATTGGTCATACTGCTCCTAATGAATCCATTTTAAAAATTTAATCAGCACAGATCTTGTTTATTTAAATGCGTGGTCAAACAGATGGCTAGTGAAGTTTAACCCAAATAAAACAGATATTATGATATTCAGTATGAAAACGATACAAAGTAATTTTTCTTTTGATTTTGATGGCACTACATTAGAGCCAGTTCATACGCATAAACATCTTGGTGTCATATTTAGTAGTGATTGTAAATGGAGTAAGCATGTTGATAAGCTGATAGAAAAAACTTCCAAGCAGCTTAATGTTTTACGAAAACTAAAATTTAGACTTAAGAGGGAATATTTGGAAAAAATTTATATGACTTTTATTCGGCCAATTTTGGAGTATTCGTCAGAAGTATGGGATAACTGTGGACAAACAAATTCTGATCGGTTGGAAAATATCCAAATCGAGGCTGCTCGAATAGTTACGGGATTAACAAGTTACGCTAGCCGGAACAGTATCTATTTAGAGACGGGATGGGAAAAATTAAGCGTCAGACGGGAGGTTAAAAAATTATCTATGTTTTATAAGATTATAAATAACCAAGCGCCAGATTATTTACACGATTTGGTTCCGGATTTTGTATCAGATATTTGTAATTATAATTTGCGTAACAGTCAAAATATTACTATTCCCGTAAATCGTTTATCAGCTTATCAACAGTCTTATTTTCCGTCATCTATTGCACTGTGGAACTCTTTAGACTTAAGTATAAGACATATTCTTACATTTTCCTTTTTTAAATTAACCTTGCACAAACTATACTATAAAAATAATAAATCTCCGAGATTTGGTTCTTTAGGAGATCGTTTATATTCTGTTTTACACACAAGGCTGCGTAACAGATGTAGCGCACTGCGTGCTGACTTGTTCAAAGCAAATTTGATACAAAATGCAAATTGTTCATGTGGTTTTATTAATGAAAATGTTGAACACTATCTATTATATTGTATTAATTTTTCAGCTCAGAGAAATCTGATGTTTAACGAAATTAATGTCTTTAATGTAAATATATCTATCGATTTATTATTATTTGGCGATGATGCTTTACGTACTGAAGAAAATGATATTATTTGTTTATCTGTTCAAAGGTATATAAAAAATACCAAACGTTTTTCTCTGCATTGACAACCTTAATTCTGCTTACAACACATGAAATTAAAGATATTTCTATATACATGTAATGACAATAATCGAATGATCTTGATGAATATTTACTGTTAAGTTTTGTTACCAATAACGATTCAATGGATTTTAACGAAAGAATATAAGAATAAGTTTCAAATCTATACTTACCAGTGTGCAGCTGACATCCTTTTCGAAAACTTGGATAATATATTAAGATCCCACGCTTTATTATGAGAAAAACACACACTTATTTAAGTTATGTCCACAAGAACAAAATTTGCGCATAGGTAATTCCACTAACTATTCGGTGTGTTTGTGTCGTATTTATACTGTAAAAGGATGCACTCGATTAAAATCCATTGATTCGCTCCAAAAAGTTTCCTTTTGTTTTCATGTCTTTATTCTTAAATTATTTGTTAGTATGAAATATTTGATGTGTTCATTAATTAATGTGTATATTTTGTATTTGTTTTGGAGAAGACGTTACTAAGTTGTAAAACTTGTGTCTGATCCTTTTGTCATTTTGAACAATAAAATATGTTTAAACTAAACTGTGACATCTGAACGACCTCTCTATGAATGGATAATTGATTCCTATGTAGGTCAAGTGAGATGCCCTGCTTCTGGAGGCATTGATAGCATTTGATCCCCTATTGGTGCAACATATATGTCCCATGTGATTTCTTGTGTTCTCAACCCAATATGAAAAGGCCCAGCAAAAAAAACATTCATTTGTAGGCCCTTCCCTGCAGTGTCCATTACCACCTATTTAAGGATGGGGGTGGCCCCTTTAAACTCTTATACATTTCCTCCGATACCATGATAACCTGAGCTGCGGTGTCCAACAGCATCGACCCTTTGATTCTGGACTACCACAGACACACGATACATAGTCCCCCCAGTTAACTGACTTATTTTTACCATTTCTCTCTCCCCTTCTACCACCAAGTCCCCTTCCAAATCACTGTATAGGCTATTGCACAGTGTTTGTTCACCTTCCTCCCAAAACTTTCCGTCTTCTGACTCGGATCCAGACATGTCCAGTGCATTGAGCCTGATGGGTTCCCCTTCAGGTACCTCCTCTGGTTCTGCTGGTTTAGCCAAATTTGCATCTATTGGGGAAGACGGATCTGGTGGGGCGGGAGGTAATGGTTCAGTGACCTCTAGTTCTTTATGGTGGGACTGTTCTCCCGGTAGTCCCTGCACGGGCAGTGGGAGTACGGACAGTAACGGAAATTTAGAAGCTTCTTTGGAAAAAACAACTTCCTCTGAAATGGCTAGTTGGCCCCCCTGTGTCATTTCTATCTGGCTGATGGTACCCTCCTTATCCAGGTATGATGATTTCTGACTTATTATGATGTCCTTTATTCTCCGCAGTTTAGAGGTCAGACTCAAACCTCTTGAGTCGACCCGTTGGAGTTTAATGGACCCTTGTTGTCCTGGAAAGTTACTTTCTTGCCTCCAGGTCTAGAAGATCTTTGGTACCTTGGGCATTCCCTTTTAAAGTGACCTACCTCCCCACAATTGAAACAACCACCATAACAGGCCCGGGGGGAGGAACTCCTGGATGGGGGCCTGACATTGTACGTTGCGGACGGCAAAAGATAACTTCTGGATTTCGGACATTATATTTCCTAGGGTCCCTGTAACCTCCCCTTTAAAGACATTAAACTGGTTTTTCAAGTACTGGACATCTTTAGTGGGTAGGACTATTGTTGGGGGCATTGGTTGAGACCGGGCATGTGGTGGAACATTAAAGCATACGCTTTTGACTTTCTTCCGGGCACTGCGGCCATATTTGGCCTGATAAATATGTTGATGCCAACAGATTTTATCCACCGCCTCCATAATGCTTTTATATGTTGGCACTGGAGGCCAATATTCCCTCCTCTTGTCTGAGGCCCCCAGGCACAATCTCATGATGGCTTGTTGGTACATATGATCCTCGGGCAGGTGACGAAAGGCTTTTGTGGCAAAGGATAGGACCCTGTCGGCCCAGTCATCTAGGGTTTCGTCCCCACCCTGCCTGGCAATGTTAAATTGGACTGAAGGACTGGGGCGTATTCGTATTGTTATGAGTTTACTTTTCTACATTGGCTAGAGGTATAGGGTGAGGGTTGAGATCTCGAGCTCATAAACATGTTTAACCCCGCCCCTTTTTTGCGCCTGTTCCAAAACAGGAGCCTCTAGCGTTTGTTAGTCTTGTATTATTTTTAATTTTAGAGGCCAGCTGAAGGACGACTCCGGGTGAGGGAATTTCTCGCTGCATTGAAGAACTATTGGTGATCTTCTGCTGTTGTCTGTTCTATGGTCGGGTTGTTGTCTCTTTGGCACATTCCCCATTTTCATTTTCAATTTTAATACTTTAATTCCAGAATCGCTAGCTCTACTATCTTTTTCTTCTTTTTCAGAAGTTATGTCGTCTCCTTTCTGTGTCCTGTTCTTTAAGTCTTCACTACTACCATTGTCTTTCCTGTTGGACATAACAGTCCCCTCGTCAATCATATGATAGTTTTGATTTCCATCTGATATTCTTTAAAGATCGTTGTTGGACATCTTGGAATTACATCTTGCGTAGTGATATGTCTGACCTGCAGAAATAAGAAAGACATTTCTATCAAAATGGCGATCAATTTTAACATTAAAAAAATACTTCTTGGAATAAAGCACAGGAAAGAAAGTTTGAACTTTTCTGTTTATTCTTAATTGAAAAAGGCTATTAATTGGTTCAGGTTAGTGATTTTCGTCGAAATAAATCAACTTAATTGATTATAAGGACATTTTTCTTATTTTTGTAACTCTTTATTTCTGGATTTCTGTAAAAATTGATCGGACTTCATCTTCCTCAAAACGACCTTGACCCAAATTTTAACAAAAACTTCAACATGAAGCGGGACAGACGGGACGAGATGAACGGGACGGACTGACGAAAAGATGGACAACGGATGAATAATGAAAAAAACAGACGAAACAGAAGCACAGATGGTAAAACATTTTACTCTCACTTTAAATAAGTTGTATTGGTGTCATGTAATTATTTAAGTATTCTTTTTATTGTGTTGGACTAATTGTTTTATTGTTTTCATTCCGCATGGTGTTTCGGATATCAATTTAGGTCACACTCTAGCCAATGTAGAAAGTAAACGCATAAAAATATATACACGGTACACGGATGCCCCAATCGCACTTTCATTTTCTTTGTTCAGTGGACCGTGAAATTTGGGTGAAAACTCTTATTTTGCATTTCAATTAGAATGATCATATCATAGGGAACTATTTTTATTTTGCATTACAATTAGAATGATCATATCATAGTAAACATTTGTAATAAGTGTCAAGTTGATTGGACTTCATCTTCCTCAAAAACGACCTTGACCAAAATTTTAACCAAAAACTTCAACATGAAGCGAGGACAGACGGACGAATGAACGGACAGACTGGACGAAACAGATGGACCAACGGATGAATAATGAAAAAACAGACGAACAGAAGCACAGATGGTAAAACATTTACTCTCACTTTAAATAACGATACAAAAATATATATTACAGTTTTTCGCTGTATGAATTCAATACTGAAATAGAAAATACACCAACTATCAATACTGTGGATTAATATTTTCGTTGGTACCAAATTGTGTTTTCGTTGTTACTAGACTTCGTGGTTTTTAGTAAGTCTATTTAAGGGGGTGTTGGTAAACATCAAAAGACAGCAAAAATATTAATCATTCAGAAATATCATATGACATTCATTCTCATGCTTCTGGGATCAACTCAATGTAACTATTTGGGAATAATTACTTTAAAAAGTAGTATGGGAAAAAAATTGAAACGCAAGAGTCATTTTCATATCATCTGTATACCAAAGTTGTGATGATCAAGTTTACCAAATATTTGTTATCAGAAAACACACCTGTTAACACTGGTTATTGTTTGTTCAGTTAGATCGATAATATATATGTCTTGCAGTTTACCTTTATTTACTGCTTAGTTGAAAATAAATTGTCGCTTAAACGATATTACTCATACAGAACTCTGATTATACAAAGGTGCATTTCCAAAATCCTGAGCATTTTCATTTTAAAAACAGATAATTTTGTGTCCTACACAAAACTTTTAAAATCGGAAAAGAATCCATATAAACTGAATATCCCTTTTATAGTTTAGTCAAATTTGGCGCAGCATTTTCTGTGAAGATTTTTTAAAACTTAACAGATGACGACATCGGGCTATGTATGCAAAATGACATCCAGTAACAAATTTCCTGTATAGTTCAATCTATTTCTATAAACTTTTTAAATCGAAAAAGAATCCATACACATTTTAATAAAGTGTCAGCAGATATGGACTACATGTCTCAACACTTATAATCGTAAAGTGCAATTTGTTTCTACTATCTTAAAGAAACGCTATAAAAAGCGACACTATGACGGGGGGCAACTGATTAGAATGATAGGATCTAACCACTACTCCTTTACATCATAACCGTCAGGTGACTTCTTACAGTACTTAGTGCCATTTGATGACAATTTTACCAATTTTTACTATAGCTTTTCTGTTTTGTCTGATGCTTGGTCCGTTTCTGTGTGTGTACCATTGTAGTGTTGTGTCGTTGTTCTCCTCTTATATTTATGCGTTTCCCTCAGTTTTAGTTTGTTACCCCGATTTTGTTTTTTTTCCATGGATTATTGAGTTTGAACAGTGGTATACTACTGTTGCCTTTATTTTTATTTTTTGCCTGTTAGTTTTAAAAAGTGTAAAGTAAACAGCAAAAATAATCAACCAGGCAATATATTCACCAATATTTCAACATGGCCGAAATTGTTAGTTGTCTACTTATTGAGGACGCAACTCATTAATGACAACTTTTGCTTATTTGTTTATTATCTTCAGAACAATCACTACAAACTAGAAAACTTATGAAACGTGCAGTACTGATTTTACTCGCACATCCCGAATTGGTCTAAATTTTCCTTACCTATAGTCTGAAGCATACTAAACACTCTGAACCTATACTAAACCTTTTTTACCGTTATAAAGAGTCTGATTCATACTACACTCAAGTTTGAACCATACTAGACCAATTTTTGACAATCCTTGACCTTATTTTGTCTGTTATTTAGAGTCTATTTTTTCAATATGTGTTTTTCCTTGGAAGAGTACTATGTAAATAAGTAATTTGTCGGATAAAAAAATCCATGTAAAATAAGTAATGTATTGTTGAATAAATTATAGCTGTACATTTATATAATTAAAGATTGATAATGTAGAGGTGTATTGGTCAAGTAAGGTATGGATTTTGTTTGAGTACGGTTCAGACTTTCAAGTCAATTGGTCGGGTTTTGTTAGCGACATTGAAAATACATCACAAACTGGTTAAATACAGGACCAATACAGGTTGAGAATGGGTTGAGACTGTTTTTAGCCTTGTCGAGTATGTGTTCAAACTTTGGTTTGTAGTGCATGATATACAGATGGAAACTTTAAATAACAAACATGATTAGCAAGAAAATATCTTCAAACAAGGGCTATAGCTGAAATTGTCAGTTGACTACTTATGGGGGTTAATGACGTTTAGTTATGAATTTACCATTTTTTATAGTGTAAGTCTACTTGCATTAAAATTATAATAGATATAAAGACACTTAGATGGGGAGTTGTCTCATTGGCACTCATACCACATCTTCATATATCTACTTAAAACAGTAAAAGATAAGAAATGTGAACAGATCTACGAATAAGGTTGAGTAGTCGAAATTGTAAGAAACACACTAAAAATAACAAATTTGCATAGAAGTGAGGATAATGTCAGACAATCTGATAAATGTAAAATATAAGACTTAACTACTCTAACCGAGTAGGGTAAACAAACATTGATGAAAACTGTATCTTCCTTCACTTTACAGGATATCAAATGTGTTAAACATGTGTGCCTACAATGCAACTAACGTTAAAAAACTGGGACTGTCGTATGCTCCACGAAACAAATTATTAAAATCTATCTTGCCATGAATCAGTCGGAACTTCAAGGTTACTGTGACACTACCTATTATAGGGGTTGTCTGAATCAGATGCAGATACTAACATAGATAAAAATCTGATAGTATCATTTGATCAAAGTTTAATAGTTTTAAGTCCTCTATAAAAGTTAAATAAACATCATATATATAACATTATAGGTTATCTGGCACAGTTTTAAACTCTCAAATATTGTAATCTAAATTTTTATCTTAAGTCTTTATCAGTTGTAAACGTGTTCTTATTCACTACAGAGTAGGTCGTAATTTTTGAAAGGAAAATGTAAATGGTGTGTGTCTCGTAATTCTTGCAGCCCAGTTGCTTTAATAAAGAAGGAGGTATGTATTTATGTTTGTTTATAGGTTTTAATTCACAATGTCAGTTTCACTGTGAACAATTTAAACTTAAGAATGTAAAAATCTGAAATCAAAGATCAATTTCAATAAGGTTATTGGATTTGTGTATTTGTTCCGCCAATCAACCAGCATAACCACAATGTCTACAAATCAAAAGTAAGGAAACTTAGGATAAGTCGCATTAATTGTATTAGTATCTTGAAAACAACAGCAAATAGTGCATAACTGCCAGTGACAAAAATGCTAAGAATTACATAGGTTTAGTTAGAAAATATTATAAGAAGTACAGGTTTCAAAAACGATAATTAACTTTCGACTAACGTCGCGTATGACTCATTTATGAATCCACTACTTCTTATAAATCAAACTATGAACAGCACCACAACTCAGCAATACTAGATCTTACTAAATGAAATTATGACTCCAAAAGGCAGTGTTGTGGCCCGACGGTTGTTTGCAATTCAAAGTTTGTTTTATGTCTAAGTTTTATGTTTAGTTATGTTGGTTGTTGGTTTGCTGGTAGATTTGACTCAGTATGTTCAAGTATTGTTGAGTAAACGTTTAAATTTGCTGTTGTTTGGTGAAATTAGCAGTTGACGTGTTCCTTTTTTTGGTAGGTCTGTTTGGGTGGTGATGACTGTGCACGCGTTGCAATATTACTGGGATTGTTTGCCTGTTAAAGTTTTAATTAGTTGTGACTTTGCTTGTTGGCGTTTGTTGAAATAACATTTGACGTTCCATTTGGTATGTCTGTTTCGTTGGTGATTGACTGCTTGGACTGTTAAAATAATGCTGTCTTTGTCTGTTAAAGTTTTGTTTAGTTTGTGTATGTTGATGTTTGTCAATTGGTGGTTGAAAATGTCAGTGTAAGGTTCGTTGCTTTATGCGGACATACATTTGGCCATTTAAGCATTGAAATAAATGCAGTGTTTCCTGCTGGTGAATAAGTTATAGCAAGAAAATTGGTATATTTTTTTTTGAAATTTTCACATCCAAAGTGATTTAAGATCAAATAGTTCATGCAAGTTACTAACATAGAATTAATACTTATCTCGATAACGTTATGATTTATTATGCATCTATTGTTTATTTCAATTTTGCTTTAGATGACAGACCACCATTTCCTGATCTGTTGAACCAAATTATAAAATTTTCACAGCTTCCTAATATTTTACCTTAAGTAGAACTTCATAAAAACCAGGTGTATCCTGAATTCTGCAGGCATCATCTTTCTACATGTTAATTTTCATCATACCTTTAAAGTCGTCTAAAAGTAAAACTGACCTTCGAACAGAGGTACTCCAAAAACCTGGTTCTCTGGAAATCATTAATTAGTATATTATGTGCCGCATTAATCCTGAATTTTATAATGCAAACTCAAAGACAAGTGAATTGTGGCTCAAAATGGTCTAAATATATTTCTCCTTTACCAAAAGTTCCATTTCTGTATATTTTTGGTTAGTTTATAAGTAAACAATGACATCAAACACACTATTTTGTGTCAGATTAGGGCTACATACGTTCTAAATTGGAGGGAGTAATTAGGGGTCTGACACCTATATGTTTTAGGTCCTCAACAGTATTGATTGATTGGATTCTTATATTACAATATTTAAATATCAAATTCAAATGAATAAACTGTGTCAAGTTTTGGAAAACAGACACAAACAAAAAAACTTCTTTATTTCAAAATGAAAAATACATCAATTTGAAGAATTATTATGACCGTGCTTTGACCTCAAAATGTACTCTTAGTATTGACACACATGTTTACAATTTTATGTATGGCAGGAACTGGATAGAAATATT
The DNA here is from genome assembly GCA_019925275.1 of Mytilus edulis. NCBI lineage: Eukaryota > Metazoa > Mollusca > Bivalvia > Mytilida > Mytilidae > Mytilus > Mytilus edulis. Next base: position 19,319,157 of record CM034356.1, on the reverse strand, counting down.
AAATGCATTTTATGCCTAAAGTCAAATTAAAAATCTACCTTCAATTTTGTCCGTTCCCAATGAAGATGGCAAAATTAATGAACACCTAAATATCAATTGATACGTTTACTCATTTACACAATTTGAACCATCCGCTGTTATGCACATATCTACCGTCCTTTAATTTTCAATGTCGACCAATATACCTTTCTACAATCATCAATGGATGAATGTCCCAAACGTTTTCCATATCTGAAGCCCTTTTTTCAGGTGCCTTCTTTTGGAATGAAAAAATAGATCGTCAACTCGGAAAATAGAAAGTAAATCAATCGGAATCGTTTACATATAACTGTTATGAAAGCATATTTCTAAAAATACATACTTTGCTTTTTTACAGTTTATTATGGAATAAAAAGCAGCATGTGAGATGATTCTATATACGTGGGCCAACAAGTAGGGAGTAAACTCTGAACTTCAGCTAAACTGGAATGAAAAGACTGCAAGGAAAGCAAATATGTACAGGACAATAAAATAAAATAAAAACAATGCGAACATGTAGACATTTCAAATACTAGACTGTCAGAGAGACATTTCTAAACAACATATTATACTTGAACAATCAAAAGTAACAAAGAATGTTCTTACATAACCAAGAGTCTATGGAAATAATTTTGAGAGTCTTTGAATATTTGAATTACCAAACTGCAAGGAAGAAAGCCTCACATGGCAAGAATGGAAGTATATTTTCAATATATATATATATATATACTGAATGAAAAATAAAACGATAATACCGGGAAACAATCATCTATTGAAAAATAACATCCAGATTTTTAAATAGATAATCAAAATGTCAACTGCCTATATATCACATGTTTCAGAGGAAGAAGAAAACTATTTGCGAATACATTTGTTGATGACAGGAATTTCTTCAAGAGCTGTACGTGTTTTATTTGATAAAGAAATTCATCCTTCTAGCTTACATGCTACAATAAAAAAGGAACATGGAAAACTCCTTGACTTGAAAATGAAACGTGTTATTAACGGAGCTCAATGGAATTTACTTTTTCCTCGTGTTGGTATGTATAAGATATTTTGAAAATGGACGTTGCAATGATTCTTTCAAAGCAATTATTTGTATATGTGCTGATGTATCTAACATATTTAAACAAATGAAGTGATAAATTTAACTTTAAACTTTGAAAGTAACTTTGTTATCATGTATTGTCATTTCAATCCAACAAAAGTTGTGCAATATCTCAAATATATTTTGGAAAAGAAACAAATTTTGATAACATAGAAATAAACACCTATTTTTCTCTCTAAAACAAATTGAGAAAGGAAATTGGGAATGTGTCAAAGCGACAACAACCCGACCATGGAGCAGACTGCAGCCGAAGGTCACCAATGGGTCTTTAATGTAGCGAGAAACTCCCGTACCCGTAGGCGTCCTTCAGCTGGCCCCTTACAAAAATATGTATACTAGTACAGTGATAATGGACGTCATACTAAACTCCGCGATATAGCCTTTTTGTGCTAATGCGGCGTAAAGCAACCAACAATCAATCAATCTAAACTCCGAATTATACACAAGAAACTAAAATTAAAAATCATACAAGACTAACAAAGGCCATAGGCTCCTGACTTGGGACAGGCGGGGTTAAACATGTTTATGATATCTCAACCCTCCCCTATACCTCCAGCCAATGTATAAGAATAAACACATAACAATACGCACATTAATATTCAGTTAAAGAGATATCCGAGTCCGATATCAGAAGATGAAACAAAAGAAAATAAATAAAATGACAATAATACATAAATAACAGCAGACTACTACCAGTTAACTGACATGCCAGCTCCAGACCTCAATTAAACTGATAGAAAGATTATGTCTTCATCATATGAATATCAGGCACAATCCCTTCCGTTAGGGGCTTAGTATCATATTATTATAAAATATATGAGAAGAACATAACCCGTGGCATGCCAACAACTGTGTTTTAAATGAATCTGTTTAGTTAGTTCCGATGCAAAGACCCTATAATAGTTATCAAAGGTACCAGGATCATAATTAAGTACACCAGACGCGCATTTCGTCTACATAAGACTCATCAGTGACGCTCATATCAAAATAGTTATAAACCAAACAAATACAAAGGGAATCAATATTAAAGACAAAATATGCAATCTTTAATGACCTGACAACAGTATCGTAACTATATCCCTTCTTAATAAGTATGTTTAACGTTTTTGTAAGCTTTTGAGGTTTACTGACATTTTTGTACTAAACACTGTTTTTCTTGTTAGTCATTTTCTTAGTTCACCCTCAAACATTAGTATATTATATAAATAACACTGTGGATATCCGTTTAGTGTCTTAACCATTCATTGATCCCTTATAGGAAAAGCTTTCATTTTAATAGTGTTCATCTCAATTAAGGGCTTATACTAAATTTTGTGTTACAGGTGTCCCTGACTCTAACACTTTTGATGTCACATTAATGGTAGTATTAATCAGGAATTTGACAAATGTACCTCCACCCGTATGTGGATATGACTTCTTACCATTAAGTACCGATACCACACCTACGGCTGACCTGGCAAGAATTAAACACTACAGAAACTTCCTACATCATTTTGAAGACGGAAAGATCAAATCAACAGTCTTTGTTACTGCATGGGAAGATATCAGTGGAGTAAGAATACATTTTCACGTTGATTTTTTTTCCACTCCTTGATATTTTAATCAGCTTTTAATAAAACAGTTAAAAGGAAAAATCGATAAACATCTGTTTTATTGTTCGTCATTTCAAGGGAGGGATTGCCCTGAATTCAGTTATGTCAACAACTACTCGAATACACAAATTTCCTGAACAGTACAAACTTAGCACAGTAAATGTAGATAATTATGAATATTGATTAACACTGAACCTGACTTCATAATTCAATGTTCAGTTTTTTAAAAGGTCTTGAAATTTAAATAGCCGTTTTGATTTCAAAATGATGTACTAACTGTAGTGATCGATCTACTCATATTCAGAATTTGACACAGTTATTAGTTTATGATACAGTTTGAATGTTCAAACTTACACTTAGTTCTTTTTAATCTAATGATTATAATACCATCTTTTTGTTTATAGACTTTTGGAATCGAATAATTTTATATGATTTATACCTGTAAAACATCATTTTTCATAGGCTGTGAAGAGACTTGGTGGTTTGGATATGGATGAGGAATGTCAAGACTTAAGATCAAAACATTTAGACCAATCAACAGTACCTTGGAATATTAGAGGTAAGATCTTGAAAAGAAACTTTAGCATGTAGTGTTAGTGATAAAACTAAAACATTTACTTGTAATTAGGTGAGATTTAGGAACTATTGCCAAATTTTCGGACATTTTTTTTTTTTACTACGATACAGAATAAAGTATTTTACTCCATAGTACCATTTTTGTTTTCATGTAAGACTTCAAGAGCCGATTACATGTCATTTACCCAAATTTAAACAGGTTCTAGATTTTTTTCTTTCGTTTTGAGACCAATACAATACAATTGCAAATATAAGGTTACGTTCGAGCCATTTAAAAAAGTTTCGAAATGGATCTATGAAACAATGTAGAAGATAGTATGAACTTATTCTGAAAAAAACTATATTCTCTTTTTTTATGAATCCATAACGTATAAACGCCAAACAAATATTGCAGTCGGTAAGTTTTGCCGGAATAATTTATATGCTACTTCCGGTTAACAATCGTTCAAAGGTAGGTAGGTAGGTAGATGAGATATGAATGTCTTATGGAATTCCAACTAAACTTGGGCAGCAAGCAATTTATATTAAAAAAAAACACACACCAACACCAACTGCATTTCATGGTTAGTTATTCTCTCATATTATCAAGTGAAATAATTAATGGTTCTCAGATTCTTATGTATTGTTGAGGATTTACTTTCAGGATGTACTTACTTATAATAAAAAGAATCTAGAATTTAAAATTGATGCTAGATTCTTTTTATTATACCTAACAATTGTCAAGCGGAAGTAGCATATAAATTATTCCGGCTAAACTCACCGACTTTTATTTTTTCACGAATTACGTTGGTTCGTCTTTGTAGCCTTTATTTCTCATCCTAATTTATTAATGACATTTGAACTTATGTACACTACTGTTAAACTAATGCCTTAATTAAGTATGAATGATTAGATTGATACATTCATTTCCTAAACATAATACTTGCTTCAGATGACTTTATGACCAATACATGCTATATTGGTGAACAAATTAAATACAATACCATCAAAAAATCCTGTAGTTCATTTCTGTATTTAAACTGTAGAAAGTTTCAATTAAAATTTAGGTAGGATGCATTACAATTCTGAAACTAATCACTTGTCATTTAGAATATAAATATAATTGACCCTTTATTTTTATAATGTGAAAATATATGCATAATTAAGGGTTTTGTTTGATGAGTAATGAACACATGAATCACTTAATAGTATTTACATTTTACTTGGAATTTTGATAGAGTGTTGTGAAGCTTTGAATGCATCTTTTCGAAAAGAAACACATAGTTCATTCCTCTCATTGCTTTAAATGTATCTCCAGTGCATGTAATTCCATTTTTTTATTTATCATATCTCCTTTTGGTTTGTTCAATATGACTTAGAACATGATTTGTTTGAGAGAATGTGAGAAATAATTTAAATACTAATTTTGAAATATTCTTTATGTTTTCATTTTATTAACAACCAATAATATTGATTTATCTATATTTCAGTACAAATTATTCAAATATTGGATCAGTGGCAAAAGAATGATGAATATTTTGTCGAGACTAAAGCTGCAAAACATGTGCTAAAATGTATCCAAGAAAATAGTTGTGTAACCATAACTGCTAGTTCTGGTGTTGGAAAGACAGCAACCCTACAACATGTAGTTTTAAAAATGGCAGAAGAAGGGTATGATGTACTTCTTGTAACCAATCCACATAACATTATTGAGTTTTATAATCCAAATCAGAAAACATTGTTTGTTATTGATGACTTTTGTGGAACATATTCTATTAACCAGTCTGATCTAAACAATTGGGAACCAGTTATGAAGCGTATTGAAGGGCTAATTCTTAAGTCACTCATTAAAATTATTGTGGCCTGTAGGGCACAAGTGTACAAAGATAACAAATTTGAAGCGCTGTCTATTTTCAAAACCAATGTATGTAACTTGTTATCAGAAAATATATGCTTGTCAAAGGCTGAAAAGACGTCAATAGCAGAAATGTACCTTGAAACAGAAACTTCAACGGTGATCCAATATATTGATTTATATGAGTGTTTTCCGCTTCTCTGTAAACTTTATCGTGATAACACTGAACTCAAAATTACAGATTTTTTCCAGAATCCATTTTCAGTGTATGAAGCAGAAATTGAACAGCTAAAAAAAAGAGAACTTTTCGGGAAATATTGTGCTTTGGCTTTGTGTGTCGTGTTCAATAACAGATTACAGGAGGAAGTGTTAACAGAGGAGATTAATAAAAATGCAAAACAGATCATAAAGAACACGTGTGAGGCTTGTAGATTAAATAGAAGTACACCAAGATTATTCTTGTTGGATGAACTTGATTCAATTGAACATACTTTTTTGAAAAAAGAAGATGGCGTTTACAGAACAATACATGATAAACTATTCGACTTTTTATCTTACTATTTTGGAAAAATGATAATTCAGTGTTTGATTAAGAATTCACACAGTATGTTTATCAACGAACGATTTTCATTTAAAAGAGAAGACGATATGGACCAGTTTATCATTATTGTACCACCAAAATACCATCAAATGTACATACAAAGAATGGTTGATGACTGGTCTAATGGTTATGTTATGCCAGTGTTCAATAACAACAATATGAACAAACCAGATTTCAGAAAGAGATTTCTGAATTTTGTGGAAACACTTGATTTATCATACCAAAAACAATTAGCCCAAACTGATGATATCATACACAAACATAATGCACTATGGGAATGTTGTTTTATATGTGACTTTTCTTTGATTCAGTGGTGTTGTTATCATGATGCAGATGTTAACCAATGTACATTTGATGGTGTATGTCCTTTATTTGTTTCATCACAGCAAGGTGATACTGAAGCAGTGAAATTATTACTTGAATACAAGGCAGACGTAAATAAATGTAAAGCTGAAAAAGTATCTCCCTTGTGTATAGCTTGTCAGAAGGGTCATGTTGAAATAGTTAAGATGTTACTTGAATACAAGGCAGACGTTAATAAATGTAGAGATGATAAATTATCTCCCTGTTTATGGCTTGTCAGGAGAATCATGTTGAAATAGTTAAGATGTTACTTGAATACAAGGCAGACGTTAATAGATATAAAGATGATGCAGTATCTCCCTGTTTATGGCTTGTCAGGAAAATCATGTTGAAGTAGTTAAGATGTTACTTGAATACAAGGCAGACGTTAATAAATGTAGAGCTGATAAATTATCTCCCCTGTTTATGGCTTGTCAGGAGAATCATGTTGAAATAGTTAAGATGTTACTTGAATACAAGGCAGACGTTAATAAATGTAGAGATAATAAATTATCTCCCCTGTTTATGGCTTGTCAGGAAAATCATGTTGAAGTAGTTAAGATGTTACTTGAATACAAGGCAGACGTTAATAAATGTAGAGCTGATAAATTATCTCCCCTGTTTATGGCTTGTCAGGAGAATCATGTTGAAATAGTTAAGATGTTACTTGAATACCAGGCAGACGTTGGTAAATATAAAGATGATGAAGTATCTCCTCTGTTTATGGCTTGTCAGGAAAATCGTGTTGAAGTAGTTAAGATGTTACTTGAATACAAGGCAGACGTTAATAAATGTGATGAGAATGAAGTATCTCCCTTGTTAATGGCTTGTCAAAAGAATCATATTAATATAACTAAGATGTTACTTGCATACAAGGCAGACGTAAATAAATGTGATGACAATGAAGTAACTCCCTTGTTTGTGGCTAGCCGAAAGAATCATATTGATATAGTTAAGATGTTACTTGAATATGAGGCAGATGTTAATAAATGTGATGAATATGAAGTATCTCCCCTATGGATGGCTTGTGAGATGGATCATGTTGATATAGTTAAGATGTTATTGAACTACAAGGCAGATGTTAATAAATGTGGTGAGACTGGAATTTCTCCCTTGTTGATAGCTTGTCATCAGAATCATGTTGAAGTAGTTAAGGTGTTACTTGAATACAAGGCAGATGTTAATAAATGTGATGAGAATGTAGTATCTCCCTTGGAAATGGCTTGTCATAAGAATCATATTGCAATAGTTAAGATATTACTTGAATACCAGGCAGACGTTGATAACTATACATATGATGCAGTATCTCCCCTGTTGATGGCTTGTCAGGAGAATCATGTTGAAATAGTTAAGATGTTACTTGAACACAAGGCAGACGTTAATAAATGTTATGAGAATGGAGTATCTCCCTTGTTCATGGCTTGTCAAAAGAATCATATTAATATAACTAAGATGTTACTTGCATACAAGGCAGACGTTAATAGATGTAAAGATGATAAATTATCTCCCCTGTTTATGGCTTGTCAGGAGAATCATGTTGAAATAGTTAAGATGTTACTTGAATACAAGGCAGACGTTAATAGATGTAAATATGATGAAGTATCTCCCCTGTTTATGGCTTGTCAGGAAAATCATGTTGAAGTAGTTAAGATGTTACTTGAACACAAGGCAGACGTTAATAAATGTTATGAGAATGAAGTATCTCCCTTGTTCATGGCTTGTCAAAAGAATCATATTAATATAACTAAGATGTTACTTGCATACAAGGCAGACGTAAATAAATGTGATGAGAATGAAGTAACTCCCCTGTTTATAGCTTGTGATAAGAATCATATTGATATAGTTAAGATGTTACTTGAATACGAGGCAGATGTTAATAAATGTGATGAATATGAAGTATCTCCCCTATTGATGGCTTGTCAGATGGATCATGTTGATATAGTTAAGATGCTACTTGAATACAAGGCAGATGTTAATAAATGTGATGAGAATGAAGTATCTCCCTTGTTCATGGCTTGTCAAAAGAATCATATTAATATAACTAAGATGTTACTTGCATACAAGGCAGACGTAAATAAATGTGATGAGAATGAAGTAACTCCCCTGTTTATAGCTTGTGATAAGAATCATATTGATATAGTTAAGATGTTACTTGAATACGAGGCAGATGTTAATAAATGTGATGAATATGAAGTATCTCCACTATTGATGGCTTGTCAGATGGATCATGTTGATATAGTTAAGATGCTACTTGAATACAAGGCAGATGTTAATAAATGTGATGAGAATGAAGTATCTCCCTTGCAAATGGCTTGTCATAAGAATCATATTGCAATAGTTAAGATATTACGTGAATACAAAGCAGGTGAATCATAGTAAAGATAACTTGACAACGAGGCAGACGTTAATAAGTGCAGAAAGAATGGTGAATCCCTATTTTTTTCATGACTTACCATTTATTCAGTGGTGATTATGAAATAGATGGATCCAGAAGCATAATTGATTTCCCATAGGCGGTAATGGTAACGTTTTATTCTGCTCAGCCAATATCGTAAACCTGGATATGTTTGATGACTCATTTCGAAGCTGGGACATTTTCACATGTGTGGTTAAATTTTCGGGGTACGAATTGAGATTCCTGTTTCCTTAAATAAGCATACACCGAAAATCCTTTCGTGATGAGGATCCTTGTGATGAAAAAAATCCTTTCATGAAAGATTAATATATTTGATAGCTCCATATGTTTTACACATTTATTCCAGTGGAATGTCCAGTGATAGAAAACTCACTCTTCTTATAATAGAGTCGAGAAAGTAAAAAAAAAACAAGACCGGTGACGATACTGATCATAAGTTTTTTTCTAAATAATAATTGAACATTTTAAAGAAATCATTTGTTAAACTGCGTTATTAGAAATACATATACAAATACACGATGGTGTATGTGCACTATTAGAAGTGGGACATTTAAAGACGTATCGTATCCGTTTCTGATACGGAGACGTATCTGAAGATATAAATGTGTTATTGTTTAATAGATTATTTTCATGTTTAAATAAGCGTTTTTCTATGTTAGATATCGTTCTGTCATTGATACACTTTTTTTTATTACATGATAGTTTTCAACTTATGAAGGAGCCTCGGTGACCAAGCGGTCTAAGTAGTTACTGCCGAGGTTGTGAGTTCGAACCCCGCTCGTGCGGGTGCACTTGACTCCAATCTTAATTGACTAAAATTGTCAGTTTTCCTATCGAAGGTCGGTGGTTTTCTCCAGGTACTCCGGCTTTTTCCACCAATAAAAAATGGCCGCCTCAAAATAGATTAAATGCGGTGCTTAAAAGTGGCGTTTAAACTGCAAAAATCATTCAAAAGAGTCCTTCTGTAGCCATGTGTATTACAAAATTTTCGAAGTGCAATAAAATCAAAACAGTAAAGGTATAATAAAGGTTTGCAATATTTTGCATGTATACAGGGGAAACTTCTTTCAGAAAATCTGGACATTGTGACAAATATAGACTAAGTTTAAATCTACAGACTTGAATAAAAAGATTTTTATTATCAAATTTTAAACATAGTTTACTCCCTTCTTTGATGTGATAGCGTTCATCATTTACAAAAAGTCATCAGTTAACAACCGTTCAAAAACAAAATTCATATTGAGTAACTTAAGTCAAGCGCACCCTAGAAGGCGTTTGTAAAAAAGATTGCCTGCTAATTTATAAATTTCTTATTATTGTCAATAATTTGGTATCAGTCATCAATTCGACTCATGATATGGATGATTCAATTTGCTTTTCTCAGCAAATTTAAAGTACATGTATGAATATTGAATATTGTTCAAGTGATCTTTAATTGTTTTATAATTCAACTTCACGCCTGGGTAGTTCTTTGATTTAAATGAAGTTTTAAAACATATATAAGTATATTGATTGACACGAAAATCACGTGATTGTTATATGTGTGTAAATGTTAGTTTCTGTTGTCGTTCATGCGATATTTTTATTATTATATTGTAAATAAAGTAGAAACATCACTTTTAGGGCAAAACATATAATTAAGTCCAGATTTTGATATACATGAAGCATGTATGTAAACACAAATAGTACATAAGATAAACAATTATTCAACATTATTAAACGAACAATTTATATATTAAAAATTAAAGAGATCAAAAAATTGCATCGCCCTTTCATTTCCCCCCATTTCCTTTCCCTTCTCTGGATTACTATAGTATTGCACGTAAATAATCAGTTGAGGAATAATAAACCATATATACGTTTAGATACGTCAACGTATCAGATACGGATACGATACGTCTTTAAATGTCCCACTTCTATTAATCTTAGCTGCATATTGATAGAAAAATTGGGAAAAATTATGAACATTCAAAATCGAAAGATTATTTAAATTATCAATTTTCTGAGTGTTTTAAAAGTCCTGAATATATTACAATTTCCCAAAGAACGCTTATTTTTGTCACATTTATGATATCGAGCACACTGATCTGCTGATGTCGCATGTATATTCAATGGCAATTGAAATTGATACTCCTGAAATTCGTTTGCATAGCAACAGTTTATACCAATTTTTCTCTTTAATATAGCCTGGTGTACTCGTTTTTCTTGTTAAGATGGAAAATGATAACATTAACTGGAAATTTTGTTTTTATTTTAATTTATTTCTATTTTTACAGTTCACAAGAACGTTGTTCCGTGAATCCATAGTTGAAAGCGTCCTTGCTAAAATGGGACAAACATTGAAAATATTGTTTCAGTATTTACAGGGCAGGTAACATGCTGTCACTATATTTCCCACTGTTTTCAATGGTCATCTACTTTCCAAATGAACACCAATGATTTTAAAGCTCAGTCGTTTAAAAAAAACATGTCCAATATCTTTAAACAGAGATTTTTTTGTTTACGCAAAACGTTTGAGTTCCTCAATTAGAGGCGCATTATGGATATTGACCAATATTGAAATCTACAGTTTTCTAAATATTCTTGTGTGATCTTCATCGGTATGACTTTCTTAATAAATTTGTATTTTTTGTCAATTTTGTCAATTTCTGAAGAAGAAGAAAATGGTTTAGCACTATAAGGCAATGATCCTTTTATCGCTTAATTTATTTATTCTGAATACAATGTGTGCAAGTATAATTGATGAAAGGAGACAGATTAATATCAGCAACTGTTGCTTGTTTCCGAAAAATATTTTTGAATGTGTAGATAAAATGTAATTGTATTATTCATAATAAAATATTGTTTACACTAAGTATGATTCATTCTTCCATTCTTCCTTACATCAGACTCGGACTTCTCTTGAACTGAATTTTAATGTGCGTATTGTTATGCGTTTACTTTTCTACATTGGTTAGAGGTATAGGGGGAGGGTTGAGATCTCAAAAACATGTTAAACCCCGCCGCATTTTTGCGCCTGTCCCAAGTCAGGAGCCTCTGGCCTTTGTTAGTCTTGTATTACTTTAATTTTAGTTTCTTGTGTACAATTTGGAAATTAGTATTGCGTTCATTATCACTGGACCAGTATATATTTGTTTAGGGGCCAGCTGAAGGACGCCTCCGGGTGCGAGAATTTATCGCTACATTGAAGACCTGTTGGTGACCCTCTGCTGTTGTTTTTAATTTGGTCGGGTTGTTGTCTCTTTGACACATTCCCCATTTCCATTCTCAATTTTATTCCAGTATTCTTTCACATAGTCATAATATGGATAAAACATCTGATGATTACCTACAATTACAATACACAGATCCAGTTAAAAACATTCAAATAAAATTGAGAATGGAAATGGGGAATGTGTCAAAGAGACAACAACCTGACCATAGAACAGACAACAGCAGAAGGTCACATTTTTCTACACTGCATAAATGCAAAAATGTATATTTCATAAATCTTTTTAAAATACTTAAGTTGTTTTACAAGAGGAAATAAACTATAGAATAGTTATCAAAAGTACCAGGATTATAATTTTATACGCCAGACGCGCGTTTCGTCTACATAAGACTCATAAGTGACGCTCAAATCAAAATAGTTAAAAAGCCAAACAAATACAAAGTTGAAGAGCATTGAGGACCCGAAATTCCAAAAAATTGTGCCAAATACGGCTAAGGTAATCTACTCCTGGGGTAAGAAAATCCTTAGTTTTTCGAAAAATTCAAAGTGTTGTAAACAGAAAATTTATAAAAATGACCATATAATTGACATTCATGTCAACACTGAAGTGCTGACTACTGGGCTGGTGATACCCTCGGAGACGAAACGTCCACCAGCAGTGGCATCGACCCAGTGGTGTAAATAGTTATCAAAAGTACCAGGATTATAATTTTATACGCCAGACGCGCGTTTCGTCTACATAAGACTCATCAGTGACGCTCAAATCAAAATAGTTAAAAAGCCAAACAAATACAAAGTTGAAGAGCATTGAGGACCCGAAATTCCAAAAAATTGTGCCAAATACGGCTAAGGTAATCTACTCCTGGGGTAAGAAAATCCTTAGTTTTTCGAAAAATTCAAAGTAACCACTCTTATATTTATAGTGCAATGAAGTGCCAATGAAGGGTCTTTAAATGTATTATAGTGAACATCCTTTATCAGTAAGAAATACAGAGGCTTTTCATTAAACATTATGACAGCACACGTATAATACTGACATTATATACCGCCGGATTAAAATAATGCTAAATTCAGTTTGCAGTGTAACATGACGAATAGTTGACTAAGTGTTTAACTTGAAATGTGGAGTCGAAAAGATTAGTAACTACGCATTTCTATACAATATCAAGACCATATATAAAAAAATGATTCAGCATATTTTGAACATAATGACTAATTTCAATTGCATAATTTCATAAATACCATAAATAAAGAACATAGAGCTTGCCTAATAAAAAAAAATGCTTACCAGTTTTTCAGATTTTCTGAAAAACCTCCAATTTGCCATCTTAGGTTAAAATTGGAATGATATGTCTGAAACTGAAATAAGACCAAACAAAAATACCAAGGTTGTGTCATTATTTTCTTTAAATACATGAGTATTATTGAAGGAGAAAATGTAATTCTGCAAAGTTTTATCACAAAAATAGAAGAGATTTTTCTCCATTGTGGCTTATGAACCGTCATTTAAATCTGTGTTATAATGTATGAGGCGCAATCAGAAGTAGCTTAAAATTTCATATTTTTACATAAATAAGGCCGTTAAAATTCTCGTTTGAATTGTTTTACATTGTCATTTCGGGGCCTTTTATAACTGACTATGCGGTATGGGCTTTGCTCATTGTTGAAGGCCATACGGTGACCAATAGTTGTTAATTTCTTTGTATTCTTGGTCTCTTGTGCACAGTTGTCTAATTGGCAATCATACCACATTTTTTTTTATACATATGTGAAGAACTTTCTGTTTTAATAGGTTTGACGCTTCCCCTTTTCCTCCGAACCTTCAAAAAAGACAATGTATTGTGATTTGATACATTTAAATATAACATTTAATGCTTTTCTTAAGACATGTTAGTCTGTTTATGTGCATATTTTAATGACCAGCTAATAATTGACGGTCAAATTATAGTGTAAAACACATGTATCAAATTATACTCGTATGAGTTAAGTTTTTTTCGACTTATTTATCAGCTATTCATGTATAGACTAGAATGATAATTACATAACAATGTTTTTAGTGTGTCATATTAAAAAGAAGATGTGGTATGATTGCCAATGAGACAACTTTTCAAAATAGACCAAAACTACACTGAAAAAATTAACTATAGGTCACCGTACGGCATTCAAAATTGAGCAAAGCCCATACCGCATAGTCAGCTATAAAAGGCCCCGAAATGACAATGTAAAACAATTCAAACGAGAAAACTAACGGCCTTATTTGTATCAAAAAAATGAACGAAAAACAAATATGTTACACACAAACAAACGACAACCACTCAATTACAGGATCCTAACTTGGGACAGGCACATACATACATCATGTGGTAGGGTTAAACATGTTAGCGGCCTCCCAAACATCCCCTAACCTGGGACAGTGGTATAACAGTACAACATAAGCACAAACTAAAAAAATCAGTTGAAAAAGTGTTAACTCATCAGATGGACAAAGATACAAGTGGACGTGGCCGGGTACTTGTACATCCCAACAACAAAAAGGCACAAGGAACATATCTGAGAGTACTCGCAGTTAGGTGATAGCTAGTTCAAAGCCTATAATAACTAATAACGATACTGTTACGATAGTTACGATAAAGATTGCATATTTTGGCGTTAATATTGATTCACTTATAGGGTCTTTGCATCGGAACTAAACACATTTATTCAAAAACCAGTTGTTGACATGACACGGGTTATGTTCTTCTCATATATGTTATGATGGTATGATACTAAACCCCTAACGGGAAGGATTGTGCCTGATATTCATATAATGAAATCATAATCTTTCACTCAGTTTAACTGAAGTCTGGAGCAGGCATGTCAGTTAACTGCTAGTAGTCTGTTGTTATTTATGTATTATTGTCATTTTGTTTACTTTCTTTGGTTACATCTTCTGACATCAGACTCGGACTTCTCTTGAACTGAATTTTAAATGTGCGTATTGTTATGCGTTACTTTTCTACATTGGCTAGAGGTATAGGGGAGGGTTGAGATCTCATAAATATGTTTAACCCCGCCGCACTTTTGCGTCTGTCCCAAGTCAACAGCCTCTGGCCTTTGTTAGTCTTGTGTTATTTTAATTTTAGTTTCTTGTGTACAATTTGGAAATTAGAATGGCGTTCATTATCACTGAACTAGTATTTATTTGTTAAGGGGCCAGCTGAAGGACGCCTCCAGGTGCGGGAATTTCTCGCTACATTGAAGACCTGGTGGTGACCTTCTGCTGTTGTTTTTTCTATGGTCGGGTTGTTCTCTTTGACACATTCCCCATTTCCATTTTCAATTTTAATTAAAAAAAATCATCCATCTAAGACTAAATTATCAATCCGTACACATCCAACATCCAATGGATTAAGTGTAAAAACGTCATAATCAGTCAGAGAGAAAAAATGACCTTGTGCAATGCCAAGATACAGGTATTGACATATTGTAGATCCATGAATGTGTATATGAATATAACATACTAGTAATCTTTATTTTGTTTTTTATTTACTGATAACAAAATCAATATTAATACTAATAAAACAATTTTCCATCATCTTATTACAGTGTTGAATTGGTAACCTTTTAGAATAACTTTATCTAAAGGAGCGATGAGTTTACCAGGATCATTTCTAAATTTTAGGGCACGGTTAACAACATTTCCGTAAAAATGAGAATGTGCTATACCGTTTGAAATAAGTTTTCTACAGGTACAACCAAACCTCAAAACCAAATCTTTATATCTATGAAAATAATCAGTAAAGGTTTTACGTAATTTATGATAACGATATCCCTTGTTTAATCATATAACAGTTATACACAAAAATGTCACAGTAGACACGGTCATATCAAACGAGCTGGGAAATATAAGTGAGGAGTTTCCCATTTAAAATCGAAAAATCTAAATCTAGGAGAGGACAGTTATTACCGTTTAAATTTGATTTATTTGAAGTAAGTTCCTGGGGGTAAATGTCATCAGTATATAGATAAAATTATTGATTATTTAACAAAACAATATCATCGAGATAACGGTAATTTCGACGGGTCTTTACTAAGTTTTGTCATAAACTGTGATTCGTATCAGTACAAAAACACGTCTGCTATTAAAGGGGCGCAATTAGTGTCCATGGATATACCTACAACTTGTCGATAAACTTTGTTACCCAAACGTACATAAATATTATCAAGGAGAAACATAACAGCTTCAATCAGCTCATCACACCTCCAGTAAGTATATCTAGCATATTTACCTTCTTCATTATAGAAGAAGGCTTTAAATGAGTTGCAACAAATGTATTTGCATTCAGATTTACCAAAAGACCATTTAAGTAAATAGGAAAATTTTTGTTTGATAAGATAGTGTGGAAGTGTAGTATAAAGAGTAGAAAAATCAAAATTGTCAACAGAATCAAAAGGCCCATCAAAAGCACGTCATTTATCTAAAAAATCAAAAGAATTTTTAACACTCTGATTTTTTTTTTATTCCACTGTTATAGGTTGCATTTCTGTAAATATTGACAATGCAATTTCCCATAGGAACTCCTTTTACGGCTAAAACTGTACCACTTTTACTATGAAGTTTTGAAAAAAACCTTATCCTAGAATTGAAAGTTCATATGCACCACAATTTTTTTCAAAGGTCAAAATATAGGGCTGTGCGGCATATTTTCAACGTTTATATGCCCTGAACTTCTCAGAGTTTTAACTTACACTAATATTCTTAACTACCCCTACCTCGAATGAAAGGTTACCACAGATTTCAATGTAAACAATATGCACGTGTTTATTTACTGGTAACATTCCCAAGTTCTGTCTCTGCGATATGAAACACAGAGAGCATAACTGGGAACCAGTATGTAAACAAAATGAATTTTCTATGAATATTCAATTACTCCCCAAAAGAGGCGTGTTTTGAGAAACAGCTGTATTTACAAAGTGCAACCTTATAAGCTCTTTAGTGGTAGTTAATGATAGCTATTAAAGGTACCAGGATTATAATTTAGTACGCCAGACGCGCGTTTCGTCTACATAAGACTCATCAGTGACGCTCATATCGAAATATTTAAACAGCCAAACAAGTAAAAAGTTGAAGAGCATGATGAACTTGTTAAAGGCACTTAAAAATTAGTCGTAGAACACTTACTACAGGCCGAGATGAAACGATATTTAAATGTTTTTTTGTGTAGTTTAGGTAGCCAATACATTTGTAGTAGGGACCTTCAAATGTTCGGAAGAAGCATGTTTACTTACAATATGATATTGTTAAAAGTTTCCATAAGAAGTTAATGCCTTTTTCAAGTAAATAAAATGTGCCTTTCAGCGTCTGATGTAAACAAAATTGTTTTGATTCTGTTTAAAAGAAGTGTTTCAGCCCCGTGACAGTTATACATTTCAAAAGCGAAATTTGTTGCCGATCTTTATAGATAATGTAAATCTAGAATCAGCATTGTTATGAAGGCATTTATAAAAGACAATGAACCTCCCTTGCCATAATTTACTCTGGTGTACAAAATCCAATCAGGCATAAATCAGTCTGACAACTTCTGAAATATATCTTGTAAATTTAGTCAATATCACTACACAGGGGTTTTGTTGTCAACGCACAACTTTTGAGTTCCTAATATAGAGGCGCATAAGGGATATTGAACCAGATATAGTCAACATGTTATTGGAAAAAGGAGTAGATTTCTTAAAATATACCAGTGGTAGTACATCTCTGTCCTCACCCAAATAAATTGCACCGCTGGTAGGTCAATGTCTCTGCTAGTTGAATCATTAGGGACTGGTCAAAATTTATCTACACATAGGACCGGTGCAAAGTGCAGTAGGACAGATACTTTTTTCCGGAATCGCTTTTGTTGGGACATCACTTTTTTCACAGATAATATCCATAGGACACAAGTTTTTTTTCAAACGATTACTTTGAAATAATTTTTATTAACATTTTAATAACAAAACTTGAAATAACAAGTATAATTTACAATATGTAAAAATAAAAATTATTATATAAAAATAGAGATAGTACACTTTAATTTTTTTTATAACTTTTTCAAATCAACTTGGATTTTCATCAAACTATGCAGCTATCTTAGATATATATCAAGCTTACTGAATCCCATTTCAATTAGTTTTTTGTAATATTGCTGTAAAATTTAAGAATTAAAGTAATCTTGGTAAAAAAAAGCTAGGATTTGCAATTCGGACAAAATAGAGATAGTACACTTTAATTTTTTTATAACTTTTTCAAATCAACTTGGATTTTCATCAAACTATGCAGCTATCTTAGATATATATCAAGCTTACTGAATCCCATTTCATTTAGTTTTTTTTTTGTATTGCTGTAAAATTTAAGAATTAAAGTAATCTTGGTAAAAAAAGCTAGGATTTGCAATATGGACAAAATAGAGATAGTACACTTTAATTTTTTTAATTACTTTTTCAAATCAACTTGGATTTTCATCAAACTATGCAGCTATCTTAGATATATATTAAGCTAACTAAATCCCAGGTCATTTTGTTTTTTTGTTGTATTGCTATCAAATTCAAGAATGAAATTAATCAAGGTAAAAAAAAGCTAGAATTTTCAGTTCAAACAAAATAGAGATAGTACACTTTAATTTTTTTTATTACTTTTTAAATTCAACTTGGATTTTCATCAAACTATGCAGCTATCTTAGATATATATCAAGCTTACTGAATCCCATGTCATTTTGTTTTTTGATGTTTTGCTGTAAAATATTTTTTTACTTATATGGTGAAGTGCAACAAACATACATCATGTACATCATGTACATTACATCAACCAACAAAGTAGCAAAAATCATTCAGGGGTCACATCAGGTACATTTTCTGTAAATGGGAAAATGTTAAAGCAATTATTACCATTCCTAATAAAAAAAAACATTCCAAGGCAACCTATGTGTCTTCAGGTTAAAATATATATAGATAGTTAAACCAAATGCTATTGAGTTACATGTTTCTCCTGGAGCTTGTTTTTATAATTAATATTTAAAGGTATTGATAAATTTCTATATAAGATACATGCAGCTTCATTAATTTTTCAGTTTAACAAACACCTATTTGTGGTTTTATTGCATTATGCAATGTCTTTGTTTTTTTCAATGCTATATTCATAGTATAATTTATGATAAAGCCATGCCTGTAATTGTATGTGAATCAACAAAATAAAACATGAAACTGTTGCTTTTGATCATATTATAAAGACAACATATGTTAAATGCCTCTATTAAGTATACTTTTATTAACAATACATTGGTAAAGTAGGATAGGACACCAACTTTTTTATTACTAAGTTGGCATAGGACATCATTTTTTTTCAGTCAGAAAGCCATAGGGTTGTTACTTTTATGAATGTTTTTATTTTTTGCACCGGTCTTATGTGACGATAAATTTTGACCAGTCCCTTACTTCCCGAGCGTATTACTATCCCATTAGCCAGTACTTTGGTACTGGCATGAATATATTGATTTTGTGTAATTAAAATTTGCGAAAATTTTAGAAATTATTCAAAACTCAGGAATCTATCTTCCTCATGCAAAGCTCTTATTCCTTGTCCGGCTTTATCTATATTGTTTGTCCTTTTTTGTTTGTTGGATTTCATCCTTTTAATAAGCTTTGTATTTTCCAATATTTCGGAATTGAGTGCACTAAAGAGACATGGATTGTCGAAATGCGCATCTGGTGCAGAAAATGGTACCTTTTATGTTCTTGCAGGTGAGAAAAATTACAATTATTATGGCTTCAAATATTGAATAGTTCGTACGAAATCAGTTTGTATAGAAAGCAATACCCTAATAATAGCTGCATTTCATAATAGCTTCTGTTAAGAACAGTTATACTACTCGTCGACTAAAAAAAAAATATTTAAGTGTTTGGATTTGAAGCAACAAGCTAAGCAAAAGTTTTAATTATAATTTCAAATATTTTGTCTCGTATATGACGAATGTAGCGGAGGAATGAAAAGTATATTGTTGCTCATCTAGTATCGTATATTTGGTATAGTCTTTGAACAAAAACATTTTAAAAGTTAGAAGTGCTGACGAATTCATTTCAATTGAAAAGATGCCAAATTGTCTTTCTTGGATTATTTATGAAAAATTAAAATGTAGTATAACTGTCAACAGAACAATTTTTCCTGTAGAGATCGAAGAACATTATCAGCTATAGGTCACCGTAGTGCATTTAACATTGAACAAAACTGTTACCGTATAGTCAGCTATAAACGTTTCCAGGCTGAACAATTGAAATAGATTAACATGCAAAATTCAACAGCCTGAATTGTTCCTGTTACCGACGATATCCACTGAATTTCTGGCTCCTTACTTTGAACAGGCACATACCGAAGAGTACTAATCTCTCCCAATCAGCAAAAACAGATGTAACACCACAACATAGTCCGATGGGAAGCCAACAAATAAAGGCGAAAGGTTTTAACTAATGTTCAAGTTGTGTAACTTGATTCAGAAGATATACATTTTAAATGAAACAGGCACAAAACTGAGAAAATCACATGAAGCCAACAAAAAGAGAGAAGAGAGAGTCCTTGTGCGTATAACAGTACAGAGTCTGCTGATAAGCATGCATGCAGCACACTTAACACAAAATCAATAGTCAATACGTGTTGACTATTCAGAGATCGCAATTGGTGCTCACACCTACAACCTGTTGATGAACTTTGTCAAAACGTTGTGAACATTTAAGGCCAATAAATCATAATTATACAAAAACATCTATTTCATACAATTGTGCAAAAGTGCCGGGAATTCATTATTGGCAATATAATTGAAAGGGCCACGAAAAGCACGTAACACTCACAGAGTTTTTCATACCCCACAAATATCCTCTGCAAGAAGAAACACACACTATGCTAATAGATTTTTACAAATATCAATACATGTATTTTGAATGGAATTACTAGTAAAGATTTTCACTCAAAATGTTTGTTTGAAAATATGACAGTCTATGTTTTCGAGATTAATCAAATTATCATAATTAGAATTACGTCTGGTGCCATTAAAGTAAGTACTGTATATGACCTCATCTCCCTACATCTACAACTGCTACACACTTCTTCATGGATGCTAGCAATGTTCTCATGTTATGTAGAACTGCTCGCCATTCTTGTTGTAACATTTGCCGTAGCTGAACAAGGGTCTGAGGCGAGGATTAATGTTTAATTTTACTAAAGACAGATCAAGTTCGAAATTACTTGGAGTCTCTTTTACCGTTCATGAGCCATGTCCATTATAAAGGCAACAGTAGTATATCGCTGTTCGAAATTCATAAATCGATTAAGAAAAAACAAATCCGGGTTACAAACTAAAACTGAGGGAAATACGTCAAATATAGCAGAAGAACAACGACACAACAGAAACACTAAAATACATCACACACAGAAACGAACTATAAGATAACATACACATTGAACATGCTGATTTTTTGGTTTCCGTTCACAAACTTTAGTTTGCCTCCTTATACTTACACACAATGATTATAATCACTAATCAACCTTGACTCCTGCATATGTATTTGTTAAATGCTTTGTTACAAACATTGATGACAATTTCTTTACTTATAGTAAAACAAAGAGATGAAGGGGATAATAGTAAGTTACTAGTTGACAGAACTGATACCTTATAATTGAGATGTTTATCCCCTATATCGATCCGCAGAATGTTAATGACATCCATAAGGGTGAGGCGGAGGCCAACCCTCTACTGATTCAAAATTTAAAGAGAGGCGAAAGAAACAAGAGGGATTTTTAAATATATAAAAAGGAAACTTGCTAAAAAAGAAAAGACAAAAAGACAAACTAAAGTAACAGATATACAACATAGAAAACTAAGAATTGAGCAACACGAACCCGACCCATAACTCGGGGGGGGGGGGGATTCTATGTACTTCGAAAGGATCAACAGATCATGTTCCACACTTAGCACCCGTCATGTTGCTCATCTTAGTCCAAACCCTGTAATACGTCTTATTTAGTAGGTCACATTCGGGAATGAAGGGACTGGATTGTTGATAATTGTCAATCAACTTGTAATGGCGTCCGTAAAACTAACGAATTAAGGGGAGATTTAAATTCAATTTCACCACTTAGAACTCTTTGTTTAACAGCTTCCTTATGAGCAGCAACTCTCTATCAAGGAAATTATAATAATAATGGAGGTCCATGAATATCGTAAACGATAGGAGATATACTCCGTATGCAGGCTAACCCTCTATGGACCCATACGGATCAATAGAGAACCTTACGAATATTGTATCGTACACGGAACTTTTCTTGCCAAATTTTGCATAAAAGTAAATAGTTATCAAAGGTACCAGGACTGGGTTGCACAAAGGTCTTTTAACTTTAAGTACTAGTTATATATATTTTAAACCTCAATTAAAATTAAATGACCGTTATTTCTGTTGCACAAAGGTTTATTAGAGTTAAATAACGTTTAAATGTGACTTAACGTTACGTAAAGTTAAAAGTGGTAAAAGGGCACTTTTAAATTTTAAATAGGGAGTTATGGAGAAAATGCTGTTGTTTGGAAATATATTGCACGATCCAAAGCCACCCAGAAAACATAGAAAAAGGCTACTTACATTAGATGACCTCACAGACAAGGAGCTCCGAGCATGGTACAGATTCGGGAGAAATTCGATCATAAGGATCACCGACATAGTGCGGAAGGACATCGAACATCCTACCCAGAGAAGTCAGTCTCTTAGTGCAGAGATGCAGGTAACCGAAAACAAAATAACTTTGCATGCAGTGTGATATTTCTCAAAGTTTTAACATATTTTACTACGTAAAGAAGTACCCTACACATTTTACAGATTATTGTAACAGAAATGTAATGTTCTTGGTTGATAAACACATGACAATCCAAGGCAATCGTCAAAAAGTCGTATCGTCTCACCCAAATCTTTGTTTGTTTTTCTTTTTTCCACACACAAATGAATGTATAAAGGGAAATAACTCCCATTGTATGGTAAATGAGGTTCCTTTTGGGATTTTTAAAAACAAATACCGCCAATCTACTCAATTGAACTGTCGGCGGCAGTGCCGTTCCTTAACCCCATGTAAGTACTGTGTATCCATGGTTTGGAAGTACTGTACTTAAATGCTTATATATATATAAAAAAGAAGATATAAAAATAGAGATGTGGTATGATTGCCAATAAGACAACTATCCACAAAAGACCAAAATGACACAGACATTATAGCTTGTTGTTCGGTGTGAGCCAAGGCTCCGTGTTGAAGGCCGTACTTTAACCTATAATGGTTTAATTTTTAAATTGTTATTTGGATGGAGAGTTGTCTCATTGGCACTCACACCACATCTTCCTATATCTATTATATGATATAGGTCTAAGGTAAAAAAAAAATGTCAAAGACAAGACTTATAGTGTGTGTGTTTTGGGGGTGAGGATATATGTTTTTCTTTGTCACACGAATTCGTTTTTCATTTTCAACGGGAGTCCAATTATTTATTTTAAAAAAACCTGTTAAATAACTCTGAAGCGTACGGGGATAATTTAGAATAGGATTATTCGTTTTTGTTCACTTGCTTGGCCACATAATTTACTGGTACTGTAAGGGTCATAAAGGTTAAAAAAAAAACCATCATACCCGAGAACATATACCCCCTTTTTTTCCTTTCTTGGAACTTTGGTAGTCGGTTCCTTAGCATTATGCCTAATTATTCGATTGCTAGAAATTTAAGTTCGGAAATTTATAACCCATACCCCCAATCAAAAGGTCCGTTTTTATGCCCCACCTACGAAAGAGGATGGGCTTTATGTTTTCTGGTCTGTGCGTCCGTTCGTCCGTCCGTCTGTCTGTCGGTCTGACTGTCCGTTCGTCCGTCCGTCCGTCTGTCCGTTCGTTCGTCCGTCTGTCCGTTCGTTCGTCCGTCTGTTCGTTCGACTGTCTGTCCGTTCGTTCGTCCGTCTGTTCGTCCGTCTGTCCCGCTTCAGGTTAAAGTTTTTGGTCAAGGTAGTTTTTGATAAAGTTGAAGTCCAATCAACTTGAAACTTAGTACACATGTTCCCTATGATATTATCTTTCTGATTTTAATGCCTAATTATATTTTTTATCCAATTTCACGGTCCAATGAACATTGAAAATGATAGTGCGAGTGGGGCATTCGTGTACTTTGGACACATTCTTGTTTAGTAATTTTATAATGTGGGAGTAATTGTCTCTTTGGAAACCCCTTTATGGGGCCGCTCCATCGCTCCATCATAACGCGCACTGTGCTGGCGTGCGATAGTGTGTACTGTGTGCTTATTACACAGGAAGGCCGAACTTTGTCTGCATGATTGGAGTTGGTGGGAAACTGTCGAAAAGAATACATTTCAAGGAGTTTCAGGGAGTTTTCTTAAACCTAACCATATCCTAGATACTTTTAGCTTTAATTTCACAATTTTGTTAAATCTGAAAGTAGCTTTGGTTTCGCTTAGGACATTATGCAACCTTGTCAGAGCACGGATACCATCATGCATAAACATGATCAAGGTAGGCATTTATGTTTTATTCAAATACGATTTCATTTCATATACTCTTTAGGGCATATACGGTTTAACTTCAAGGTTTATTGTGACTATGGAAGACTCGCTTCCTTTTAAACCAACAAAACTTGAACAATCCTCCATCATTTCCACAATATTCTCTGTCTCACTTGTCAAGGCTTTGGGAGAAGGGCCACCGCCAGTTTGGGCTCTATATTTCATACTTTCCGCATACTCCTTTTTTGCTTTTGTTTGTAAGTTTTGCCATTTTGTTTTGACTTCTTTATCTGAACGAGAATGCAAACCAAGAGCATTTATTTTGGACGAAATGTCTTTCCATATGCCGTTTTTCTTGGAATTTGTAATTGAATTAGTCAATTTGCTCCGTATAACAGTAATATTGTCATTGACCAACTGTTGCAGCATGGTCATCTCCGCTATCCCAGTTTGAAGATCTTTTTTTCTTATCAGCATCGTCTGGAAACTCGGCCATTTTGTTCTTGATAAAAATCGCGAAAATCGAGAAAATGCACGTGAAGGAATGACTATTGGGAAATTGAAAATTAAACATGGTTTAAGTACGAATTATCATTTTAATTTACATTTAGTTAAACGTGGGACTAATTACGCTTTGTGCAACGGTTTTTAAAGTCTTCTTTAACTAATTGGGAATTCTAATTTTAAGTACTGTTTAACTTTAAACCACGTTTAAATTTAAAAGACCTTTGTGCAACTCAGTCCAGGATTATAATTTAATACACCAGACGCGTGTTTTGCCTTCATGAGACTAATCAGTGACGCTCAGATCTAAACAGTTATAAAGCTAAACAAGTACCAAATTGAAGAGCATTGAGGACCCAAAATTCCAAAACGTTGTGCCAATCAAGCTTTATTTTACGGACAAGGTTATCTATTCCTTGTATAAGAAAATCCTTAGTTTAACTAAAAGTAACTAAAAACTAAAAAAACAGGAAAGGAGAAGGGGCTATAAGGGGCAAAATTGGCCCCACTTCAGAATCTATTGATATTTCTTTCAGTTGATCTCTATGATATGGAGCTTTTAAAACACAAAAAAGTTTATAGTTGTCGCTTTCGGTTTTCTTGTTATGACGTCGTAAAAATGGTTGGCCGACTAAGCTTACATATCAGATTTTGACGTATTTTATCCTTTTTTATGTATTGTGTACATTTTACAATAGATTACACCTTAAATAATCAACGTGAATACATTATTACTAGTGAACCATTGTATTAATACAATGAAGAACAAAATTGATATAAAGTTTAACTATTTAATATCAATAAAATAGTTGCTATGGTAACAACAAGTTAACATTCGTTCTATGTATGACCAAATTATAGAAAATTTTCACCAGAGAAAATCTACAGTTATTGTTTGTATAAAAAAGAAGATGTGGTATGATTGCCGTTGAGACAACTGTCCACAAGAGACCAAAATAACACAGACATTAACAATTATAGGTCACCAAATGGCCTTCAACAATGAGTAAAGCCCATACCGCATAGTCAGCTATAAAAGACCCCGATATGACAATGTAAAACAATTCAAACGAGAAAACTAACGGCCTTATTTATTTTTCTTTTAACTTGAATAACCAAAAAATGAGTTTGTGTGTACTTTTATGTATTCGGCTGATAAAAACACAAGAAGGTGGGACATATTACGTTCTAGTATACTTATAATATATGAATAAAGATCGCAATTTCATAAACTATACATTTCAACAATTAACCTTAATAAAACTTAAGTATTGTTAGCACATTTTTTTTTTTTTGTTGTTAAGGTGTCTTTACAATATCATGATAATGTGATTTTAAACGACAAATGTAAAAAATTACGAAATGATGAAAAAACAATTGGATATAATGAGACTCAAACGTACACCATCATGCCCATTGCGCAGCGTGTAGGCGATTTGAACCACATTGACACAACCACTATTTGAAGTCAATAACTCATATTGATCATTTTGATTCATAAACGGTAGGAACAATTTTTGTTTTTTTTCATTTCTTTACTTCTTATTCAACTAAATTGTTTATATCAATGATATGGCCATTGATTATATCATGGTCTAAATTATGATTGTTTAACCACACAGACGTTAATAGTGCAAAATGGAAACTGAAGTTTTCGTCTGGGGCGTGTTTTATTGGTCTTTTCTGCACATCTTCAGAATGTCTTCTGGTGAAGAGTATAATAAAAATTGATTTTGACGTCGACTATAGCAGATTTTTGTTATGTTGGATGACATAAATTAAGTTTTCGATGATTTTATTTTTTTAGAAAAATAAGATACGTCACGTAGACACGCATGACTGTAAAAGTGTGCGCTGTTCGTTACAATTTTCTTTGTGCTTTCCTATATCTCAATTTTTCTAAACAAACCAGGCTTAATCTCCCGCTATTTGATTTTTTTTTATAAGAATAAGCTTATAAGAGGGACGAAAGATATCAAAGGGACAGTCAAAGTCAAAAATCCAAAACAACTGACAATGCCATGGCTAAAAACGAAAAAGACAAACAAACATAAGCACACACGACACAACATAGAAAACCAAAGAATAAACAACACGAACCCCACCAAAAAACAAGGGTTGATCTCAGGTGCTCCGGAAGGGTAAGCAGATCCTGCTCCATATGTGGCACCCGTCGTGTTGCTTATGTGATAAACTGCACGAAAAATCGTCAATGTTTGTCTGGAATATGACTGATCAAAAAGTACATCTCAGGCTATGCATTTTTTTTAAAAAGTAACCGAACTGGATTTTTTTTTGTATAAAGCTAAGATATCTTAAAGTTCTAAAAATCGTTTTTCTATGGTGATCCTTGAAAAACATCTTCTAGTCCTAACTAATTTCTAATGCACAATTTTGATGGTCAAAACCTTTGGACTACCATTTTTCTACAACCTTCATTGTATATGGATCTATATGTAAGTATACAAGGTATACCAGACGTTTCTTAATAAAGAAATCAGTTGGTTGTGTACTGATTGATACTTCATTCTGGGGAACAAGATTTATCTCAGTACTAGTTGCAACTAGTTTTGAACACACTTCCAGTAATTTCAAATACTCTTAGTTCAATACTCTATTTCTTAATTCTAGTTTGCTTTTTTTTTTGTGTTTGTCTCGTACCGATCTTTTGAGTTAATCTAATTTAAATGTGGGTAATGTTTAGATCTTATATTAATGGTGACGTCATCTATTGAAGTTAAATATTGTATTTCATTGTCATTTTAGATAATTAACCCATCATATCCCAATAAATATATAGGAGTTAAGATAAAGAGTGTATATGTTAGCGGCAATAAGTGAAATTAGGCATTAAGCTTAAATCCTAGGCAATAAGCTAACGCCTAGGCATTAAGTTATTGCCTGAAATTTTCAGGCATTAAGCTTATTACCTGAAATCTTATGATGATTATTCATCCTATTGCCGAACATAATTTTAGGCAATAAGTGAAATCTGGAATTAATGCATATTTGGTGATTTATTCTTGATATAAAGGAGTTACTAAATTTACTTCTAATATAACATGTGTAAATATACATTCATTTGACAGATCTTCAAATTTAGTAAGTTTATTTAGTAATTTTAGCAGTTAAAAAACAGAATTTACACATACTTTTTCATGTTTTTGTGATATTACAAAATATTAAAAAGATTTAAAAAAGTGATTGTTATAATCCAATTAAACAAGGGGGAGATTCTATAAAATGATTTTAATATTTATTTGAAAAAATTTTCACTTCACTATAGTCGAGCTGATTTAAACTGGTCAAAAGTAGACAAAATTAAAATGTGATTTTTTTGCTCACACCATTTTTCAATATTTTTTTTATAGGATAAGTAAGTTTTCTTTATTAACAGTTTCACAACTTGTGATAACAAAATTATTTGAACATAATTTTTTATCAAGTTTTCATATTTTTAGATTATTATTTTAATATAGATAACATATCTTATTAGTGATTTTATTTCCAGTCTCTTGTGGAGTGTTGTGACATTTCCATTTCAGCTCCCTCAAAGCATGATTTTACTGATTATATGTAAAATTTTAACTATTTGCAGATAGTTTGTTCAATTCTAATATAAAACGTAGTTATATTTTTTACTTATGTTTTGTTTCATATAGTTTACAATGTACAAATTATTATAATTTAAAACTAATATTTATTTTCTAATAATTAGTCGGTTTTTAAATTAAAGTTGTTGGTTAAATTTGATACAATACTAATTTTTTTCATTTGCTATTTTTTACGTCAATACCCGGTTGGGACATCCTAGCTAAGATAATCCTCAGATAGCTTCAATGTGCATGCTGAGACATGTCGTAAGTCGGTCCTAATTTTATCATAATTTCTGTCCTAGGAATATCTTATAGGATCGATCTTAGAACAGTTTCGATAAACAGGCCCCAGTTCTCATAATGTTATTATTTAACAAATATATTGTTATTTAAATGAATAAATGTCTTTTATTTACTCGCATTTAGGTTTTAGGCATTAAGCTTAATGCCTGCACAATATTTTTCAGGATTTAAGCTTAAATCCTAGGATTTAAGACTAATGCCTAACATCATTTAGGCAATAGACTTACTGCCTAGGCGTTAGCTTATTGCCTAGGATTTAAGCTTAATGCCTAATTTCACTTATTGCCGCTAACATATATAAAACATTCTTATAAAAAAATATACCTTTCTCAGTGCGTCAAAATAATATTGATCCAATTTAAACCTATATTTATATCTGCTTTGCAGAAACATGCTTTTAGATTAATGAACATCAGATAAAAATTATATCAACATGTGAAATTGTATATTACTAGAACATGTGTTGTCAGTGGAGTTGAATTAATGTTCACCTATTTTGCTGAAAATGATCAGAAAAAGAATGTTTTGTATGAATTCGATTATATAACTAGAAAAATATCACTAGATAGTAGATGGCTTGGATTCATTAATATATGAAATTTACTTCAACTGATAAATATTTAGCTCATATAACTATCCATGATTTAAATTTCGGTTCCGCTTTGTGGTGAAGATATATGATACCATCTATTGTATCTTTGATGAGTTTCTATAACGTTTAAAACTATTTTTCGAAATATAATAAGTGAATAT
>CM034356.1:19275722-19289660 GCA_019925275.1 Mytilus edulis | reverse complement strand
CACGATAAAGTTTACAGAGAAGCGGAAAACATTCATATAAATGACAATATTGGATAATCTCTGAAGCTTCTGTTTCAAGATAAATTTCTGCTATTGACTCCTTTTCAGCCTGTGACAAACATAAATTTTCCGATAACAAGTTACATACATTGGTTTTAAAAATAGACAGCGCTTCAAATTTGTTATCTTTGTATACTTGTATTCTACAGGCCACAATAATTTTGATGAGTGATTTATGAATTAGCCCTTCAATACGCGTCATAACTGGTTCCCAATTGTATAGATCAGACTGGTTAATAGAATATGTTCCACAAAAGTTATCAATAACAAACAATGTTTTCTGATTAGGATTATAAAACTCAATAATGTTATGTGGATTGGTTACAAGAAGTACATCATATCCTTCTTCTGCCATTTTTAAAACTACATGTTGTAGGGTTGCTGTCTTGCCAACTCCAGAACTAGCAGTTATGGTTACACAACTATTTTCTTGGATACATTTTAGCACATTTTTTGCAGCTCTAGTCTCGACAAAGTATTCATCATTCTTTTGCCACTGATCCAATATTTGAATGATTTGTACTAAAATATAAATAAATCAATATTATTGATTGTTAATTAAAGGAGAATCATACAAAATATCGCCAAATTAGTATTTAAATTATTTCTCACATTCTCTCAAACAAATTATGTTTTAATTCATATTGAACAAACCAAAAGCAGATATGATAAATCAAAAACAGGGGATAACTTGCACTAGAGATACATTTAAAACAATGAGAGGAATGAACTGTTTGTTTCTTAAAAAAAGATTCAGAACCCTCTATCAAAATTCCAAGTAAAATGTAATTCAAAGTGATTCATGTGTGCATAACTCCTCAAACAAAACCTTAAATTATTCATACATTTTCATATTATATTTAAATAAAGAGGCAATTATATTGAAAGCCGATGTTGAATATGTGTGTCCTATCATCATTTCTAAATGACAAGTGATTGGTTTCAGAATTGTAATGCATCCTACCCAAATTGGATTGCAACTTTCTAAAGTTTAAATACAGAACTGAACTTCCGGATGTTTTTTTATGGTATTGTATTTAATTTGTTCACCAACATATGTCATAAAGTCATCTGAAGCAAGTATAATGTGATGAAATGAGTGTATCAATCTAATCATTCATAATAAATTAAGGCATTAAATCAACAGTAGTTTACATAATTTCAAAATTCATTAATAAATTAGGATGAGAAATAAAGGCTACAAAGAAGAACCAACACAATTCGTGAAAAATAAATAACAAGACCGAATGTTGAAGGAAACCTGTGATGAAACAAAATGTCACACATGCTAAGAGAAGATAGTATTAACTTATTCTGAAATAAACTATGTCCTCTGGACATGTTTTTTTCAATTTATTTTATGAATCCTTACATATAAACGCCAAACAAATATTGCAGTCGCTGAGTTTGCCGATAGTTTGGATGCTACTTCCGGTTTATCATCGTTCAAAGGTAGGTAGAAACGTTGTTGAGATATGAATGTCTAAATCGGATTCCAACTTAGCTTGGGCAGCAACCAATTAATCAAATCCAAAAACCAACTGCATTTCATGATTAGTTATTATTGCATATAAAATGATTATCGAATAACTTATGGTTCTCAGATTCTTATGTATTTTTTGGAGGATATACTTTCAGGATGTAATAAGGTAAAATGAAAAGAATCTAGAATTTTCAATTAAGCCTACAAAATAAGGCATCAGATGAGAAACAGTGTTTAGGGGTCATAAATCGATTGAGAGAAAAAACAAATCCGAGTTACAAACTAAAACTGAGAAAGACACATCAGCTGGAAGGGGAAAACACACTAACAACAGGAAAACTGAAGTGCAACACAAAAAAAACCCGCTAATATACAAAGACACGAATTATTTGATAACAATTATCATATTCCTGACTTGGTACAGGACATTTTAAGAATAAATTGTGGGTGAAACATGGTTTAATAGGTAGTCAAAACTTTCGCCTTACGACAAAGTCGCTGAAATGATAACAATACGTGATAGCAATACAGCACACTTACACGCAAGAACATTCATCACAGGGAACGCACAAACAAATATTATAAAATTTGACACAACATGCAAACTGCAGAATGATAACGAACATATTCCATTAACGACCAACCCTACAGGATATAAAAACAACAGTGACGCACTGAGGTAACCAACATGTAGTCTTGAACTTCATTCAATTGTCTTAACCATACTTAATCATGCATAACAAAAATAAATTCATTACAATGATGTTATTGAAAGTCAATTTTTAAATTATATGGGCCATAAACTATAAGACATAATAGATTATTCAACCGAAAAACCATAACAGAAACATAAAAAATGAATACATGATGAAGATGAACGAAATACTGTGTCTTCTATAATCAGAGATTTTTTTAAATGGCTCGAACTTAACCTTATATTTGCATTGGTATATTTTTGTGGGTCTCCAATTGAAAGTAAATAAATCTAGAACCTGTTTAAATTTGATTAAATGACCTTTAAATAAAAATGGGGTTAATCGAGTAAAACACTTTATCCTGTATCGTAGCAAAAAATATAAATCGTCCGAATATTTGACGATAATTCCTAAATCTCACCTAAGTACATCCTTAGGTATATGATAATAGTTTTTATCACTACTTGCTAAAGTTTTTTGTCCGAGATCTTACCTCTAATATTCCAAGGTACTGTTGATTGGTCTAAATGTTTTTATCTTAGCTCTTGACATTCCTCATCCATATCCGGACCGCCAAGTCTCTTCACAGCCTATAATGTATAAAATTAGAAAATTTACAGGTATAAATCATATATTCGAATCCTACAGTCTATAAACAAGAAGATGCCATTATAATCGTTACAATTTAAAAAGAACCTAGTATAAATTTGAACATTCAAACTGTATTATAATTTAATAACTGTGTCTTATTCTGAATAGTAGTAGATCGATCACTATAGTTAAGACGGCATTTTAAAACCAAAACGGCTATTTAAATTTCAAGACCTTTTAAAAAAACTGAACATTGAGTTATGAAGTCAGGTTCAGTGTGCAAATTAATATTCATATATAATTATCTATATGTACTATGTTAAGTTCGTACTGTTCAGGCAATTTGTGTATTCGAGTAGTTGTTGACATAACTGAATTAAGGGCAATCCCTCCCTTGATATGACGAACAAAAAAACAGAGAAAACAAGATAAGTAATTACTAGGAAAAAATATGTTTTTTGTTTTTACCTAATATGAGGCAGGCATTACCTGTAAATGGGGACGAAGTCTGTATGAATTATTTTTTTGTAACTTAAATATTTGTTTAAAAAAAAAGAAACGGAAATACCGTAACGTTTCCGATTTTGGTTCTGTTGTTAGGGATTTAGTTGTGACGTTATTTAAATTATGACGTCATATGCAATGTAAACAAAGAAACGCTATCATCAGGTAACGTTTTTTCATATCAAGGAATTATTAAAAATGAATTGGTATTGCGCGTTCCTTCCTATTTTATACTAGACTGATAAATATATATTTTACTCAAAGTTTCATACAAACGAGACCGGAAAAAGGAAGTACATTGTACATTTCTGCGCAGGTCCGGGATTTCAAACCCGACAAAAAAATTTGAACGATTTTGAGTTCATTAGTACAATGAAAAATTCGGGAAATTTTCCCGTATTTTTTTTTTTTATTGAATTTTCTACTGTTATTGGGGACTCCATCCCCATACTAACTGTTTTATTAAAAGTTGAGTAAAAAACGTGAAAAGGTATTCTTACTCCACTGATATCTTCCCATGCAGTAACAAAGACTGTAGATTTGATCTTTCCGTCTCCAAAATGAGCTAGGCTATTTCTATAGTGTTTGATTCTTGCCAGGTCAGCCATGGGAGTTGTATCTGTACTTAATGGAAGGTAGTCATATCCACCTGTAGGCGGAAGTAGTTTTGTCAAATTCCTGAGTAATACCACCATCAATGTGACATCAAAACTGTTAGAGTCGGGCACACCTGTAACACAAATATAGGTAAAGTCAATTAAATGAATCAATCAGAACTAATATATTTTTTTCAATTAATTAACAGTAGAAGTTCTGTAGGTAAACAATGGAAACGAACTTCTTTCAAATAAAGAGAAAATAGAAGCTGAAGATATCAAAGGGTTATTTCAACTTTTTGGAATTTTTTATCCTCAAAGCTCTTCAACTTTGTACCTGTTTGGCTTTATAAATATTTTGATATGAGCGTCACTGATGAGTCTTATGCAGACGAAACGCGCGTCTGACGTACTAAATTATAATCCTGGTACCTTTGATAACTATCAACTCATAAGTCAAAGACAATTTGACAACTCTATGATAAAAAACGACAAAAAGCGACACACCAGTCTACAATCAAAATATTGAGCAAAATAAAGCACCGAGAACCGCGATGATCTTATGTGCTCAGGATGGGTATCAAAGTATGCGCCAGTTGTGGCAACCATCGTGTTACCCGTGTAAACTCAGATATGTTGCTAAGTCTAATTTGGTTGTGTTACATAGCACAAGATTATGGTTATGAAAATTAGAATAGATTTGTCGTCATCTTTAAAACAGATATATTTTCAAAACTGATGAAGCTTTTCAAAAAAATGTGATGAAAATCAGCATAAAATAGATCATTGTAAAAGGTTTAATGGATAAGGATGGAAAACTGTAGGGGATCTTTTCTTTATATAATACGTCCCTTTTTGTCCGTGAATCATTCATCTGAAGTACCATTTATCAGCCTGGTGCAACATCACATGTATTAAAACACTAGTTAACAACAGAAACAATGACTAAATGCCGTGAAGTTGCTGCTGGTGTTGTTCTTTAATGAATCACTTGATAAAACCAATATGAAATGTCCAAAGTTTGACTAAATTTGTTTGAATTGTGCCTGAATATTTCGGAAAGTAATAATGTCCCCAAAAAATCTCAACATTTTTTTTTAATTTAAGGAGGTTCGCTACTCAGTTTCAAAATAACAAGCTTTTCATAACACTAGTATATATTGAAAGGGGATTTTTAAAGGAATTAAAAGGAGCTGGAAAAGTTCTCTTTTGATTTTACATAGCTTTATCATTGACAAAGTGCTCAAAAACTATTAAAAACTAACAAGGATTTTATAAGACTTTAACAACTGGCTTATATTAATCATGTAAAAAATTATAAAAAGTAAAAATGGGGGTCAAAGGGCAAACTTTTTAGGCATTCCAATGGATAAAACCAGAGGATTCCGAAAATCTGACAAAAATTCCAAAACATGACAAGCAAACATCCTTAAAATATTCTAATTTTTCTTATTGTGTCTTCAAAGTCTGAAAACTCTCTAAGTATGTCTCAACACATACTTACAAAGTCTCAACACATACTTACAAGTCTCAAACATACTTACAAAGTCTCAACACATACTTACAAATCTTAACACTTCGAGAATTTGACTCAATTTATTCTTAACAGTATAAACACAGTCTGCTATTCTCTGGACATATTAAAAAAAAGTATCAACTCGGTTAAAAATATTCTAGATACGTATATTCGTAACTGTATAAATGGATTTTGAAATAAGAAATATATAATTTTATTTGCAGGTGACTTACAGGAATTCTTTATAATATATATAAAGTATTATTAGCGAAACTCTATGAGTCTTTACCTAATGAAAAATTATTATGTCTTTTTTTTCAAATTCAAGGAATGATTAAAATGCCCACTTTGATTTATTTTGGAGAATAATATGGCGCTGGAATGTTCGGTATTAGGAATAAAACAGAAAGGGATGTGCGATAAAGTGGGATTCAAACAATATATGTCTTGATGCAATAAAACGTTTTGTCTCCATTAGTTAATAATATTATTGATAATTATAATTTATGTTTATACTCTGATTGCAATCTATTTTAACTCCATAAAAAAAGGGATAATTGTAAATATTCGATAACATTTATTTATTAACATGATTAACTGATTATTAGTATCATCCCAAGATTGCAAATGCCCAAAAACATGGAAGATACAGTAAACGATTTTGTTCGACACATTTTAAACAAACTCATAATGTTAAGTTTATGTCAGACAAATATCATAATGTCAAGAATCTGTTTTGATATAATCAGATATTATTCGGAAGCAGGACAATTCGCCCCACAACTAATCGCCCCACCTTTTCACCTACTCGCCCCACTTTTTCACCTACTCGCCCCACTTTTTAAAAGAATTGCCCCACTTCTGAAAAGGGTTAAATCCCTATGACTACTACCAACTCGCCCCACTTAATACAAAACGGTAATATCTTGATTAATATATATAATTTTCATGTGTACAAACTCTCCAAACTTAAATGAAAGCTAATCTTCACAGCCAGAATACAAAAAAAATGTATGCATGGTTTAAATGTAATTGGTATGCATACCTTTGTAGATGTGCAAACCTATCTTTTGAGAATAAAATGATTTAAACATGATTTTTTACTTATCTTATAAAACATTGAAAAAATTTAGCAGGAAAAAAACTTCACATAAATGCTGATACTATCTTCTTTCTGTTTTATTTCAACCAAAACGAAAGAAAAAAATGCATTTCTTACGTTTTCATATGTGGGGAGAATTGGAAGGCATACAATCATAACAGTGCAATCATTTTATTCATAAGTGGGTCTAGTTGGTAGCCATTAATTGTATTAATACTTAATTAGTGGGGAACGTTGTCAGACATACATACAACGGTATTACTTACCTTTTCATAAGTGTAAAGAGTTGGCATGACTCAATATTAGGATTTTCCTTTTTTATAAGTGGGGCGAGTTGAACTAACTCAATTCATCAGGATTATTTTTCCTATTTTTTCACACGAAGAATGCATAATTTGACATTCACGTCACCAAAATACTGATACTCACTTCTAACTGCTTAATTTAAACAAAAAGAAAAGAAAAAGAACAAGAGGCTCTCAAGAGCCTGAATCGCTCACCTGGTAAACAATGCCTTCGGCCATGTATTTTGACGAAATAGAAAATAAAACACAAACTTTATTTTATACACCCTACTGATCATTCAAATGAAGTTTGGTTGAATTTGGTTGAGTAGTTTTAGAGGAGAAGATTTTTTAAAGTTAGCAAATATGATGAACAAATTGTGAAAAATTGTCATTAAAGGACAATAACCCCTTAAAGGGTCAATTGACAATTTTGGTCATATTAACTTATTTGTAGATCTGACTTTGCTGATCATTTTTGCTGTTTACAGTTTATCTTTATCTATAATAATATTCAAGATAATGACCAAAAACTGCAAAATTTCCTTAAAATTACCAATTAAGTGGCAGCAACCCAACAATGGGTTGTCCAATTCATCTGAACATTTCAGGGCAGATAGATCTTGACCTGATAATCAATTTTACCCCATGTCAGATTTGCTCTAAATGCTTCGGTTTTTGAGTTATAAGCCAAAAACTGCATTTGACCCCTATGTTCTATTTTTAGCAATGGCGACCATGTTTGTTGATAGATCAAAACTTCGGATACAATTTATAAACTAGATACCCTAAGGAACATTCAGTTAAAGTTTGGAAGTATTTGGCCTAGTAGTTTCAGATGAGAAGATTCTTGAAATAGTTTACGACGACAGACGACGACAGACGACGGACGCCAAGTGATGGCATAAGCTCACTTGGCCCTTCGGGCCATGTGAGCTAAAAGAAAAGAATAACAAAAGATGTTTATCTTCGGTTTTCATAGGTATTGATTTTATCAAAAGTGGCAGGAACATATACAACAGGATAGCATCTTTTTTCCATAAATGGGGCATAATAAGATTACTAAATTCATTGTGGTTTATCTACTTGTCATGAGTGAGGCGAGTTGGCAGAACTTATTTCAGCGGGATTAAAACCCGTTTTATAAGTCGGGCAAGTTATCTAACTTATTTGCAATGGTATTTTACCCTTTTCCTAAGTGGGGTGAGTTGGTAAACAAGAGGGGGCGATTTTTTGGGAAGTGGGGCGAGTTGGTGAAAAAGTTGGGCGATAATGTGTGAGGCGATTTGCGAGTGGGGCGATTTGTCATGGATTCCATTGTTCATATTTTTTCGAATAAGTAGACAACAATACAGAAGATTTCAGACAAACATTAATTATTTCAGAATCTGGTGACTGGAAAAAAAATGACTGAAGAAAAATGACAAATAACTGAAAACATCTCTATTTTAACAATTTGTTGATGTTGAATTTGGACACGGTTAGAGACAGACTTGACAATTGTCTGTATTCCTATGGTAACAATTTGCGCCCCCCCCCCCTGGCGAATTGTTCTTCGACATATGAGTTGGAGTTCATTCAGACACTTTTAAACACAAGAAAATCAAAGACGGCAGATCATTTAATTTTTCAAATAGATATATCCATTAAGAACTTTTCTGGTTTACTTCCATAAATACATCCTACAGAACTAGAATTTGATGACACATCATACACGGCTGTCTCCGCCTTTTTTGAGACTTGTACCTCGAATCTTACATAACCGATCATCTGAGTACCAGAATCTATGATAAAGGAAACTGATTTAATTTTGAACATCAAAACATCTTAGCAGCAATATACCATTTCACCTGAATATTGGATATACGTTTCCTAACTTATTTAGTATACAAAAGCTTTCAGCTGGTATTCAAACTTTATAAAACGTATCCAGTGTCTCAGCAGAAAGTTAATACACCAGGGTTATGTCAGAGAAAGTCTCATCGTCCTTTTTTCTAAAAAAAATCATTGGAATATACCACAATCTTCCGTATGAACTTCGAAAATAAAATATGATGGTCTAACGTAGTTTATCGTCTTATTTTCGTGTTATAGTGTTCTTTAATTTGTCCTTTACATTTTTTACCTTTACTTATTAGTCCATTTTGTAAAGAATCATTTGACGCAGCTTCGTATTTATAGATCCCGCACACAAAAATATTACTAAGTAATTATATTTTACTATAATTAAGTAGTCTTATTTATTACTCATTTCTTATAGTTATCAAAGGTACCAGGATTATAATTTAGTACGCCAGACGCACGTTTCGTCTACATAAGACTCATCAGTTACGGTCATATCAAAATATTTATAAAGCCAAACTAGTACAAAATTGAAGAGCATTGAGGATCCAAAATTCCAAAAAGTTGTGCCAAATACGGCTAAGGTAATCTATGCCTGGGATAAGAAAATCCTTAGTTTTTCGAAAAATTCAAAGTTTTGTAAACAGGACATTTATAAAAATGATCGCATTATTGATATTCGTCACAAAGATAAACACTCCACCCACAAGTCTTTATGGACCTTCCTTAATTTTCTGAAACTAGTTATCAAAGGTATCAGGATTATAATTTAGTACGCCAGATGCGCGTGTCGTCTACATAAGACTCATCAGTTACGCTCATTTCAAAATATTTATAAAGCCAAACTAGTACAAAATTGAAGAGCATTGAGGATCCAAAATTCCAAAAAGTTGTGCCAAATACGGCTAAGGTAATCTATGCCTGGGATAAGAAAATCCTTAGTTTTTCGAAAAATTCAAAGTTTTGTAAACAGGACATTTATAAAAATGATCGCATTATTGATATTCGTCACAAAGATAAACACTCCACCCACAAGTCTTTATGGACCTTCCTTAATTTTCTGAAACTAGTTATCAAAGGTATCAGGATTATAATTTAGTACGTCAG
Source organism: Mytilus edulis (assembly GCA_019925275.1). NCBI lineage: Eukaryota > Metazoa > Mollusca > Bivalvia > Mytilida > Mytilidae > Mytilus > Mytilus edulis. The sequence continues at coordinate 19,279,880 of CM034356.1, read as the reverse complement.
ACGCGCGTTTCGTCTACATAAGACTCATCAGTTACGCTCATATCAAAATATTTATAAAGCCAAACTAGTACAAAATTGAAGAGCATTGAGGATCCAAAATTCCAAAAAGTTGTGCCAAATACGGCTAAGGTAATCTATGCCTGGGATAAGAAAATCCTTAGTTTTTCGAAAAATTCAAAGTTTTGTAAACAGGACATTTATAAAAATGATCGCATTATTGATATTCGTCACACAAGTCTTTATGGACCTTCCTTAATTTTCTGAAACTAGTTATCAAAGGTACCAGGATTATAATTTAGTAAGCCAGACGAGCGTTCTTGTACATAAGACTCATCAGTTACGCTCATATCAAAATATTTATAAAGCCAAACTAGTACACAGTTGAAGAGCATTGAGGATTCAAATTTCCAAAAAGTTGTGTCAAATACGGCTAAGGTAATCGATGCCTGGGATAAGAAAATCCTTATTTTTTTGAAAAATTCAAAGTTTGGTAAACAGGAAATTTATAACAATGACCACATTATTGATATTCATGCCAATAACGAAGTGTTGACTACAGAGCTGGTGATACCCTCGGGAACGAAACGTCCACCAGCAGTGGCATCGACCCAGTGGTGAAAACTGGTATTCAAACTGCGCGCCTCTGCTGGCGCCTCTTTGACAATACTAACCAATTACTCACTATTACTAGCAATTGCTTATATTTTACTAGATATGAAAATAGTTTGAAACAAGTAATTGAAATGAATTACTTAGTCCATATTTAAGTATAAACTTATCGTTTTTAGTTAAGAAACGTACTTAGATTAAGTTTAATATTTTAAAATGAACAACACATATTTTTAATTTATACTAAAATGCAGTATGAAAATTACTGGAATTACTTCTGATAACTTGGTATAAAACTTGTTATTCCTTAGTAGGCTTAGGCATTACATAATGTTGTTTGCTTGAGTAAGGCTTTTTATAAATAATAATTAATGCTTCCTAGAAATTTGACTCCATGGTTTTACAATTTCAACATATGTAGGTTTCACTGTCTGAACATTCCATCAATTTGGATAACTTTTTGAGCAATTTTCTCTGTACTGGCTTTCTTTTAAAAAAATTGATTGGAATTACTTAGAATCAGAATTCCTAGTCATTACTTAAAATTATTTTCGTATCAAAAAATCTCCATATTTTCATTAATAATTTTGGATAAAATTTTTATAATATTAACTTACATGACTTTAATTTATAATAAACTATTTTTTTAATAAATGTGCAAAATTTTATCATAGTTCCTGAATTTAATAAGTAGTTTTTGATTTGAGACTATAAAAATATTCAACCAATCAGAATTAATGTTTCATTTGTCTTTGGTAAGCTATTTTAAAAAATTGGCTAGAACTCATTCAAATTTGAATTTGAACAAAATTTACTGAGTTTGATGAAATACTTGCACAATTGACAAGCATGAAAGGAATTGAGAACTTTGCAAAAAAGACACTGTGTGGGTATTCATGTTTCTGGCTAGTCTTTGTGTACTAAGTCAATTAAATGAAAATGTAACACAAAAAGTTGCTTGGGAGGTAACCCATGTTAACTCACAACAACAAGAATAGAAATGGATTATAACAAAGGATATTGTATATGATAATTCTTTAAAGTCATAAGAAACCTCGAATTAAAAAAGATTATTAAATCACTAAATGGATAGTTTTCATTATACAACTTATATACATATACTTTTTCTGAGGAAAATTCTTTAATTTGTCCACATTTAGAAGAAGTTTACTTATTTTTAATTGCTTGCTTCCAGGAAGCAATTCGCCGACATATTTTCCGTATGCATAGTGACCTGAGCGTAACCCTCCAAAAAATCCGGTGATCGCAATACGCATTCTGTCATTCAAATAAACAATTATCTGATTGTACATGTTAAACAGTTGCTTAATATCCATGCTTTTTGTTATGTGTTAACTATAAGTTGACAATCGGTAAACTTCGGCTTTAAAACACGGCATTTAATGAGCAGCCATATTTTTTAAATCATAACAGACAGAGAGAAAAAAATTGACGATTATACGATATATTTGCGTAAAAGATGACAAAATCGAGCACAGAGTTCTAAGTTTATGATATATACATGCATTGGTTCAAGAATTGGATAAACATTATTTTTCACCACTCATTGGTTTCATATGATTTAAAGAGGTATTTTACTTTTTCAAATTATATGCTTTATAATAAAACAATGTAGAATTTTTATTTAAAGCTTTAAATATATTATTATTATACATGTGTATATATGTAACAGCAAATTTGTTCCGGCGTGACATTTGTTCCGTCGGAACAAATTTCATATGAAATATGTTCCATCGGAACATATATCACAGAAAATTTGTTCCAGCACTATAAAATTTGTTCCGGCAAAATTTGCACAGCAAAATATTTTTTGTTACACTAAAAAAATATATAAATGCAAACTGGATGCTGTAGTATGCTTGCATTGGGTACATTTACAATTAAGGCATGACTGTAGGATGAAGACAAGAAATAAAAGCGATGATAATGTATCATTATTTGTATCTACAATGTATGTTTTATCATTTATGTAGTATTCAACCTCCTTGTTTCTTGTTGATCTGTTATGGGTGTTCTAATCATACAGTCATGTTCCTAGCTATGGTCATTGCACAGTTTTAAAAGAGTGTGTCTTTTGTCTCTTTATACCTTTAAAATAATTGATCAGTTATATTGTCCTTTTCAAATTAGTACAAATGTTCAACTTTAACTATAATACTTTTTTTCGAAATTACTTTTATTATTATTTCTTATTCTACTCTTTCCTGGTTCATAATTGTCATTTTTAGTCTTATTAATTAAGAATGTTATTAGACTTTTGATTTACTCAACAGGATCTAAATTGAATGTTTACAGATATTATTTCTATAATACATGTTTGTTTTTATAATGACTTTAAACTCACTGATGACAAGTGCTCAGTATATAATATACCTTGTTTAACCAGTGGAAAATATTTTAAAGACGAGGAACGTATTTCACCAGGTGAGGAACAAGTTTCACAAATCCAGAACTCTATTTCACCAGGTAAGGAACAAATCTCACAAACATGGAACTTATTTCACTAGGTAAGGAACAAATTTCACCAACCCAGAACTTATTTCATAGAGATAGAACACATTATATGGAAATTGTCGGATTAACTTTAACATGTATCAAAGAACAAAACCGTCGTCGTGAGTCTTCTATGTAATAATTTATGTTATTTCGACAATCAGAAGAGAACTCTCCTAAAAAAGCACCATTTTAACATGTTAAAACAGTTTGGTAAAACCCTTTGCGATATATATTACAGTTTCTCAGTAGTAGAAGCAATAGGATAATGCAAATTGAGAACACGTTGATATGTGCCCTTTGCATATCTTACTCTGAGTATACAAATGATCTAAACTCGAAAATCCCGTAGTTGTCTATCACTTCCGTATTTATGAGTCAACAATGATATAAGGGGAATTATTTAAATAGAGAATAATCAGACCACTTAAGCTAAATTAAAAGAAACAAATACACTGATAATAAGCTCATTCCGGTGTTGACAACATAACGCTACTAACACAAGTTAAAAACTATATCAATTAATGTTTAATTTTGAACATAATTTTTAAGGGAAATAGTTGCTATGACAATTCCTAGGTTGGTTTCAAATCAATGAGCCAAATTTGACTATCACCAATACATGAGATAACAAGCAAAATTAAAAAGAGAAACATAACTGTACTTTCTTTAATGTGAACAATATCTGAACTCAACAGACCGTTGGTCTCTATCACTTGCGGTTTAGTCAGGAATATGACAGTTTTTGTCTATTCGTTTTTTATGTGTTTTTTTATTTGATTTTGCCATGTGATTATGGACTTCCCACATTGATTTTCCTCTGAGCTAAGTTTTTTTGTGATTTTACTTTTTACGATTTACAATTACATTTCGAATACACAATTTGCAAATCATAATGACGAAATCGTGCGAGAAGAAAACAAATGGTACCGAAAAATAAACTGAATAGGTGAGAAAAAGATAACAAATAATGCACCAGGCTTATGATTTAATACACCAGACGCATGTTTCGTCTACATAAGACTCATTAATTGA
>CM034356.1:19209014-19275622 GCA_019925275.1 Mytilus edulis | reverse complement strand
CCATATCCTAGTGACCAATATTCTGGGCCAGTTTGATCAATTACAATTCCTGACACAACAATCAGTAAAGGGATAAGAATACCAATACCAGTAATGTGGCGCCGCTTGCGTACAAGGTCTCGTTTTTGTACTTCTCGACGAGATTTTATTGCTAATAAGTTAGACATAATGTAAACAACAGCAATCGACATGAATGCAAAGACAGTCAACCATAGAAAGTGGAGAGTAACGCCAACAACATAGCATACTACTGGAACACTTGATGCTCCAATACCAAATATAAACAACAGGTTTGATAGTAAAAGTGATATGGACAGGTTCTCTAAATTCGAGCCAGGAATGCTTGCATAAAGATCTTGTTTCCTGTTAAAAATTATCAAAACGACTAATGAAATAATGGACACTGAGAAACAAATATATGTCATAATTGCTGAAGCTGACCAATTTGAAGATATCTTGCCATTACCATTATTATGGGTAATATGACAACGAACATTACCTGCATCAATGTTCAAAGATCCATCAGGCTTGACATCAACAGTTACTTGTTGATCTATACAAAAATCATCAAATTTTGCATGATTATAAATATCAAACCGTTTCAATCTTCGCAAAAGAAATGAAGAATCAGAGAACACAAATTTAAGAACGTATAGTGAATTAAATTTAGCTGATTGATTTCCTGTGCTTAGTAAAATATCCTTTCTGTTTTCAACCCGAAAAATGGACTCCGTGTCATTTCGTCTTATAATGATACTAGTTGTACGTTCATGAAATGAGTTTTCAATTAAACGTTTTTCAAGATGGAATACTTTCTTCAGAACTTTCAAGATTACGTTAACTCTAAGCATCGTTTTACTTTCGCTCACTGCTATAACAGTTCGTCTTGTGAATTGCGTAAAGTTCATAACGGACAATGGTAAAATGGCTATAAGTCCTAATCTAATTAACTCTTCATCTGTATAATTGTTTGTCAATATCACATAATAAACCAGCTGTATTTCGGAATTGAGATATGTTTCTAAATGTGTACACATGTGACTTCTCTCAACCTGAAAAATGAATGTTAAAAAAAATCACATACACACATATGTGTCTCTCTATCCGGTTTTTCCTTGTTTAAACGGTTTTGAGTATCATTATTAAAAACAAACATTCAATACAGGTTAATTGATACCTTATTTAATGTCTGGACGTTTTAGGGAGGGCAATGTTTATTGTTAAAAACATCATACCCATGTAAATGTGGGTTTGAGTATCATTATTAAAAACAAACATTCAATACAGGTTAATTGATACCTTATTTAATGTCTGGACGTTTTAGGGAGAGCCATGCTTATTGTTAAAAACATCATACCCATGTAAATGTGGGTTTGAGTATCTGTGTCGTGGAGTGGATGTCAGAATGGTGTGAACACCAGATGAATTATACAAAAACAACCACATAGATTATCAACGTACAAAAGAGGCAACATAAATCGTAGACTTACAACGAACAAGATCAGAAGTGTGATGTAATTAGCGGATCGCAACAAGATAGATAAATTGAATTGCTTACCGGTGAAATGAATCATTTTCTGATTCCACTTCGTATTTGTTTATTACAATCTCATTGCATGTTAAGCAGGATCTGCTTACTCTTCCGGGACACCTGATATCACCCGTGTTTGGTGAAGTTCGTGTTGCTTAGTCTTTAGTTTTCTGTATGGTGTCTATTGTTTGTCTGTTTGTCTTTTCTCTTTTAGCCATGGCATTGTCAGTTTATTTTCGGTCTATGAGTTAGAATGTCCCTTTGGTACGTATCTTTCGCCCCTCTTTTACCTTAAGTCGTAAATATTAAATAAGTGTAAATGAAGGTATTCTTATGAGTGATTACGAGATTGTAATAATTACACGTTAAGCTCATGGTGTATAGGTAAGTCCTTATAGACGGTCCATGTGAGATTGTAATAATTACACGTTAAGCTCATGGTGTATAGGTAAGTCCTTATAGACGGTCCATGTGAGATTGTAATAATTACACGTTAAGCTTTTGGTGTATAGGTAAGTCCTTATAGACGATCCATGTTTACTTTTTCGTTGTAGACATTAATTCAATTATTTTTTGTCTTGTATCCGTGTAGTCCATTGAATTATATCAAACATTGTACGTTTAATCGAGAATTTGACCCTATTTTCAATGTTTATTGATCCAAGTTCGTAATTATGTGATATCAACTACAATAAGACAACTGCAAAGTTAATAATTACCTCTATAGACCATTCTTTGCAGGAGTAATCATCATTTACAGATGACTTTGGTTCTCTGAAGGAGAAAATGACAGACAAACTGTGTACGTCATTAGATTGCCATACAGAGTTCAAGAGGTATGGGAAACATTGAACCGCAGGCAGTCTTTCATTACTAGATATACAAAACGAGTTCCTGTATGCATCAAGACGTCTTCCATCTATTTGCACTATTGGATTGACATACCTCTTACATAAAGGATGGCTATTTTCTATCATTTCTGCTACACATATCCTTAATTTGACACCTTTGAGAGGTATGAGTTCGTAATCAGCATTTGTGAACAAGAAACTCAGCTTTGAATCTTTTGTTAAATTTTGAAAATGGTCCATTTCATCGGCAGACATTTTTGCATTGTAAAATTTTATATCAAAAGGAATATAGTCAAAAACATTATTACAGATTGCACAGTACATATTTTTGAAAATATCCTTTTTTTCATAGTCTACAACGGGGGGACCATTTTCTACCATGTTGTCTTTCAGGCATTTCTGTTTAATGGTATTATCGCGATATTTCAAAGAACACATCGATATTGTCTGAAATCCTTTTAGATGGTATTTCTCGGTATTCATTCTAACACACTTATATCTATCCTGAGCAATATTCGTGGTTGTATTGTGTTTCTCACAGCAATCTTTGTAATAATAACATTTCTCATCACAGTAGCAATACCGATCTATTAAACGTTCCTGTAATTTACATTCACCGAATGCCGAACATTCATCTTCTATCATATTGGGGTTAGTAGACGTTTGTTGATCTGACTTGGTTGTTTTCTCTATAGGATTTCTTTTGCCAGTTTTATTCCTGAACACCACAGTACCAGTAACTTGTAATATACTTCTAGATATTGTATCTGACGTTGTTGTTTCGTTTACAGTTTTCCTGGACACGTCCGAACCATTGATCATACCTCTATGTATTGTATCTGAGGTTGTTGTTTCATTTACAGTTTTTCTGGACACGTCCGAACCAGTGACCATACCACTGTATTTTGTATCTGATGTTGTTGTTTGATTTATCCATTCTCGTCCACGCACAAGAAGTGGTAAACACAAAACAAAAATCGAAGCAAATAAAAACAGTGAGATCTTCATCGTTCCTGTTTTAATTTGTTTTAAGGCCTGCTCTCATGAACACTGTTTTATACAACAGACACGCTATTTAATATGTATGTATGAATGCTAATATTCTTAGATAATAGATTGTTTAAAGGGTAGAATAGATCTTTAAATTATGATACTAGCGTAATTGTGGTTTATTAGTTTATTGACATGTCCATTCGTTAATTGTAACGCTAGACTCCGCCGCATTGGGCGGAGCATATTTCGTAATTAACTCCATCAGTTTAAACGCGTTTGTTAGTTAAAGAGATATGAAAAAGAAAGCGGTCTATAATATAACATTTATATAGTGTAAATGAATCGTAGGTCAGTTGATTAATACTACATCCAAGACTCATCTGCCAGTAGTCCTTCATCATGGTTAGCGGGCTGACAAGCTGACCAATCTGGTCCTGAAAGCAGCTGTTGTGAAGTAAATAAACATCAAAATAGTAAAAACCAAAAACAACTCATCAAGACTAAGATGGCGGCCTACCTAAAATGGCGTCCTCACATGTTCCTAACCCACCGCAGAAAATATTTAAAAGCTTACCAAACGCCTTCGGGCACCGAGCCGACCGTTTGAGGGCTGAAAAGTCAGTCAAGGTCGTTAAACACTTCCATCATCATATAGAAGAAAAGAAAATATAAAATTTACAACATTCAACATATGAACTCTGTTTCAGCTGCAAGTACTACGAGATGAAGGACGAACATCGCATTGTTTAAGACAGTAAATAAATACTAGTCATCTCTTAAAATAAAGTAAAACATGAAAATAATAATTAAGTTAAGACCAGAATATCATGCGGTCTCGCAATAACGGTTATACTAATATATGTTTACAGGGTCAACAATTTGCTGTGTATAAACTAATCATCGGATATTTCCAAACTTGCGCAATAAACTGTACAAGCAAACATAACATATTTTAAAAAAAGATGACTGTATATGACCTTATTTTATCAGTTTTGCTTACATCCGATTGCATATAGTGTTTATGTTTTCAAAAAAACATACAAGACTACCCTCATTTCAGAGTAGACTAGTCCGACAGATAACAAATCTATCTGTCTTTATGACTAGACTACTTCGAAAGCAGGCCAGCATACCTTACATACTAATGACTTCACGGTTCAGGTAGCAAGCAAACTAACCAAAGATAATGCCTTTACCTACATATTCAATGCGATTTGCTGTAATTTCTACATTTTCGTTTGTGTAATAACGTGTTTTTAAAACCTTGGTCAAATAGTGAGAAGGTATAAGAAGACTTAAGACCAAACAGCAAGAAACCTACAAAAAGCTCATGCATGTTTTAACCAGGTAATATCTCTAACAAAAAAGGTCACATTCGGGGGAAATGAGGATTGTGGTTACGACGATTCTAAATAAAGGCAACAATAGTATACCGCTGTTTAAAACTCGTAAATCTATGGACAAAAAAACAAAATCGGGGTAACAAACTAAAACTGAGGAAAACGCATTAAATATAAGAGGAGAACAACGACACAACATTAAAATGTAACACACACAGAAACGGACTAAGCATTAGACAAAATCCTATGAGAATAAAAAATATAACAGCAAAACCAAATACATGAATTTGGGATAGAAAAGTACCGTGACACGTCTTATAGTAATGTGAATTCACACTCAAATATAAGAGAAAATAAACGACATCCGTCGTCATCATTCGGCAATCCTTGGAAAAATCCGCTACTCTCCGTTTATCCCTAGGTTAGATGAGGGTACGGAATCGGCCGAGTTGAGACGAATGCCGTCGTCATCTGTGAAAGAGAAATTCCGAATGACAGTCAGAAAACTCGAGATGGCAAAAATATTAGGTGAGAATAAATAATGCTATAGTGTTTAGAAGGGAAATATCAATAAAACTACGCTTTTAAGAAACAAATAATGCTTGATTAATATATTTTGTTGATTTTTTTTTTCTTTTATCTATTTCATATATAGACAGAAGATATCAGAATACAAATTACTTCATTAAAAACTAATTATCTCTCATCTGTTCCTGTTTGCTTTTTGTTTGAAAGGAAGATAGATATTTGGTAAAGAATAAAACAGTAATAGAATAAAATTACCACAGGTTCAATCAAAGGACAACGGGGCTAGTTCAGTGACCAAGGGTATACGTGAAGATTTATTCGAGGAAAATTTTGAACTGAGTTTTTTTTTTCTTCTTAGAATTTCAAGCAAATCTTTTTTAAGGCACATTAATGGTTGATTTTTATTTTAATTCTTAAAACTTAATTGCTATGGTTCTAGCAATTAAGATTTTATTAAAGACGATTAAACCTAAATTATTGTTCCATTTAGAAAAAGAGTAGCCTCCTCGTGGTTTTTTTTTTATTATGTGTCTACTTGCATGGGTTTTTTTTATTATGTGTCTACTTGCATGGGTTTTTTGATTATGTGTCTACTTGGCCGTTTTTTATAGTGTTTTTTTATTATCAGACCAAAGATGTCATAATTATTTAAGTATTTGATAATCTGGGACTGTCTTTTTTACTATTTGATTATCTTGTTAAAAAATAAATAATTATTTAATGTGTTATTATATTGGACAAATATTTGTGATTATGTATTAACTTTGACAACCACATGAAGGCCCTCTTTATGTTTTAAAACGTATATTTACCAAACTTGAAACCATTTCTAAAGAATCTGTACAAAATAGATTATTTCAGTTGTATTTGGCAACATTTTTGGTGGGATTTTAGAGTGTCTATATGGCATTTTGTTTTTACCTTGTTGACATTTTTGTTTGTTTTTATACTAATGAGGATTATAACACATTGTTGACTGCTGTACCCCTATTTTGTAAAGAATTCGTACAAAATCGAACGATCTCGGCATGTGCTGAATGAATCCCTAGGGAAAACGGTACTATTTCATTTTCCCATCATTAGGTTGACCTTTTGTGTACCCAAAGACAGGTGAAGGAAGTCAACTTATGAGGGCTGTGATTGGATGTAAGGGTACAATATTTTTTTTATTTATATGAATAACTGCAGTGTGTAAATTTGCAATATAAATTTTAAAAACCTATTGAAATATTTTTTAGAAAATAATTCAAAGAGGTTTCCAAAATTTCATAAATTTTGTGTAAAATGACGGTTGGCATGTATAACATAAACAAGATCCGTTTGAAATTGGTCATGATGCTATTTGGCTTCAATTTTTAAAATAAAGTAATAAAGTACTAACACCACATATAACTGTTTTATCCAGGTTTTTATTATAAAACTGGTAAATTTAAAAAATGTTAGTATTGTCGCCTATGGCAGAAAAAATAGTACCGTTTTCCCTCTAAGAAGATATATAACAAGTAAATAGCTAATGTATTTGTCACGTGACACATTAACTTGTCACTGCTGCCGTAGGTTATTTCCCGAGAACCATCACCAGCCCAGTAGTTAGCACTTCCGGGTCGTGTCAAATGGAATATCATTGATGTGTTCATAATTATAAATCAACACTTTACACAACTTTGATGAAAAAAACTAATAAAAAGATTATTTCAGTTGTATTTGGCAACATTTTTGGTGGGATTTTAAAGTGAATATATGTCATAATATTTTGTTTGAATATATTTTTTCACTGTTTTGGTCTTTTGGAAAATGTTGTTTGTGTTGTATTTAGACCCTTCTACGACGAAATTTGTTTTATATGCACACGTTTAAAAATTGCGGTTTTTATCAAACGCAATCATAGGTTTGAACGTAGTTTTCAATTTAGACTCGTTTATATTTTTTCGTTTGGGCTTGTATCATATTTGCCCTCCGGTTTATATGATCCGTTCATCCTATATTGACTCTTAAAATTCAAGAGTCTATCTTAAATTGAGGGTAAATTATATGGCCTTCCAAATACCGTTTCGATCCCTAACATCACCGAAGAGACGTTTATTGTCGAAATCCGGATCTGGTGTACTAAAACAATATTGACACCTTATGTTTGTGGCATAACATCTTGGCCACACGTTTATTGTTTTCTGTTTAGTATTAAAGTTTTATTAAGATCTATTTTGCTACATATTGTGATCAATTTTATTTGGTTATCGCCAATGCCAGTCAGTAGGGTTTAAGATTATCAGTTGTTTGACCTGTTAGTCAAATACGTTGTGTTTAAGGAGAAAATGACAGACAAACTGTGTACGTCATTAGATTGCCATACAGAGTTCAAGAGGTATTGGAAACATTGAATCGCAGGCAGTCTTTCATTACTAGATATACAAAACGAGTTCATGTATGCATCAAGACGTCTCCCATCCATTTAAACTATTGAATTTAGATACTTCTTACATCAAGAATGGCTATTTTCTATCATTTCTGCTACACATGTGCTTAATTTTACATCTTTTAGAGGTATGAGTTCGTAACCAGCATTTGTGAACAAGAAACTAAGCTTCGATTTTTTTTGTTAACATTAGGAATTGGTTCATTTCATCTGCAGACATTTTTGCATTGTAAAATTTTATATCAAAAAGAATATAGTCAAAAACATTATTACAGATTGCACAGTACATATTTTTGAAAACATCATTGTTTTCATAGTCTACAACGGGGTGACCATTTTCTACCATGTTGTCTTTCAGGCATTTTTGTTTAATAGTATTATCGTGATATTTCAAAGGACACATCGATATTGTCTGAAATCCTTTTAGACGGTATTTCTCGGTATTCATTCTAACACACTTATATCTATCCTGAGCAATATTCGTGGTCGTATTGTGTTTCTCACAGCAATCTTTGTAATAATAACATTTCTCATCACAGTAGCAATACCGATCTATTAAACCTTCCTGTAATTTACACCCAACGAATGCCAAACATTCATCTTGGCATGAAAATACGGATTTTTCTGTGTTATTAAAATTTTCTGTTACAAAATGATAGAAATTATTATAAAAGGAATGTATCTCCCTCTACATGCAAAGCTCTGATTCCTTTCACGGATTTGACTATACTTTTTGGACCTTTTGGATTATAGCTCTTCATCTTTGATATAAGCTTTTGGATTTCAAATATTTTGGCCACGAGCATCCCTGAAGAGACATGTATTGTCGAAATGTGCATCTGGTGCAAGAAAATTGATACCGTTAATTTTATTCTATCATATTAGGGTTAGTAGACGTTTGTTATCTGACTTGGTTGTTTTCTCTAAAGGATTTCTTTTGCCAGTTTTATTCCTAAACACCGCAGTACCAGAAACTAGTGATATACTTCTAGATGTTGTAGCTGACGTTGTTGTTTTGTTTACAGTTTTCCTGGACACGTCCGAACCAGTGACCATACTTCTATGTACTGTATCTGATGTTGTTGTTTGATTTATCCATTCTTGTTCACGCAGAAGAAGTGGTAAACACAAAACAAAAATGGAAGCTAATATAAACAGTGAGATATTCATCGTTCCTGTTTTTATTTTTTAAAATCCTGCTCTCATACAAACTCCGGAACAGTGGTGACGTTGCTTCGCTAAACTATCATTAAAGTCAACGTAGCTTAGTAAAGAGGACGTAACCGCTATTTCGGAATTTGGCTCCCATAAACACTGTTTTATACAACAATGCTATTTAATATGTATGTATGAATACTAATATTCTTGAAAATAGATTGTTTAAAGGGTAGAATAGATCTTTAAATTATGATACTTGTGTAATTGTGGTTTATTAGTTTATTGACTTGTCCATTCGTTAATTGTAACGCTAAACTCCGCCTCCTTGGGCGGAGCATATTTCGTAATTAACTCCATCAGTTTAAACGCGTTTGTTAGTTAGAGAAATATTAAAAAGATAGCGGTCTCTAATGTAATATTTATAGAGTGTAAATGAATCGTAGTAATCAAGTTGATTCTGTTAAACCTACTGTTTTATAACCTTGAATGTTGAAACGAATGGAATGTGACGACATTGATTTTCGTCGTCTCTTCAGATACCTTATTAAGCTGAGAACAACCCATGCTTTGCAAATTTTAGGAGAGCGCACGCCCGTCACGTCCCGCCTTAATCCGCCCCTGTTGGTTATGCACTGCGAACAGTGTGATTTAATGGTCAGTCAACCTGTAGCACAACAGAGAGGCGACATATACCGAAGAAAAACAACCCTACATAAAATAAAACATGAACTCGACCAAAAACCTGGAATAAAATCGCCTTGTGAATAATATAGAGGCTGTCTCACGACTTTGGTGCTGATAATGCTTCCTGTCATCTTGCAGAGTGAAGTAATAAATATCAAAATAGTAAAAATCAAAACAACTCAACAAAACCAAGATGGTGGCCTACCTAGAATGGCGTCCTTCCCTGTTCCTGACCCACCGCAGAAAATATCAAAAGCTCACAAAACGACTTCGGGCACTGAGCCGACCGTACGAGGATTGAAAAGTCAGTCAATGTTGTTAAACACTTCAATCATCATATATGAAAAAAGAGAAATGACAAATTTACAACATTCCACATATGAACACTTTTTCAGCTGCAGGGACTATGAGATGAAGGACGGATATCGCAATGTTTAAAACAGCAAATAAATACTAGTCATCTCTAAAAATTAAAGTTAAGACCAGCATATCATGCAGTCTCGCAATAACGGTTACACTTATATATATTTACAGGGTCAACAATTTGCAAACTTTACAAACTTTATTATTTTTTATAAACCAACAACGGATATTCCCAAACTTGCGCAAAAAACTGTACAAGCAAACATAACACATTTTAAGAATAGATTGAACGTATATGACATTATTTTATCAGGTTTTCTTAATTCCGATTGCATTGCATAGAGTGTGTATGTTTAAAAAAAAACATATAATGCTACCTTCATTTCAGGGTAGACTAGTCCAACAGATAACAAATCTATCTGTCTGTTAGACTAGGCTACTTTGAATGGAGGGAAGTATACCTTACCTCCTGACTTCACGTAGCAAGCAGGCTGACCGAAGATAATACCTTTACCTACAGACTCAATTCAATTGGCTGTATTTTTTTTTTCATTTAAGTTTTTGTAATAACGTGTTTTGTAAACCGTAGTCAAATAGTGAGAAGGTATAAAAAAACAAACTTTAAAACGACCAACAAGAAACGTACAAAAAGCTCATGCAAGTATTAATCCGGTAATATCTCTAATTAGGAAGGTCATATTCGGGGGGCAATAAGGATTGTGTTTACGACGATGCTGACACATCCGTCGTCATCATTCGGCAATCCTCGGTAGAATCCGCTACTCTCTTTCTATCCCGAGGTTACATGAGGGAACAGAATCGGCCGAGTTGAGACGAATGCCGACGTCATCTGTAAAAGATCTACAGATGTTCCGAATGACAGTCAAAAAAACTCGAGATGGCAAAAATATAAGTTGAGAATAAACAATGCTCTAGTGTTCAGAAGGGAAATATCAATAAAACTACAATTTACGCAACACATAATGCTTTGTTAAATATATTTTTTTTTCTTTTATCTATTTCATATAGAGACAGAAGATATCGGAATACAAATTACCTCATTAAAAATCTAATTATCTCTCCTGTGTTGCTGTTCGCTTTTTGTTTGAAAGGAGATAGATATTTGGTAAGAATTAAACAGAAATATAGAATAAAATCAACACAGTTCAATCAAAGGACAACAGGGCTAGTTCAGTGACACTCTATTGAGTACGTGAAGATTTGTCCGACGAAAATTTGAACCTAGTTTTTTAATTAGAATTTCAAGTAAATACAGTTAAGACACAGAATTGTTGATGATTTTTGTTTATTTTTTGGTAAGGTCTCACTAGCAATTAAGATTGTTATAACACAATAACATTTTCATTGTTCGGTTTAGCAAAAGATTGAATGCAGAAGAGGAATGTCTTTCCTAGCATCGTAATTGTTTTCAAATGTATCTTATCAAAATTGAAGCAATGTGTAAGAAATCCATTCGAAATTGAGAGAACTATTTGTAGAATGAATTGCAATGAGAATATGACAAGTAAATTAGATAAAATGTTTGTTCTGAACGATCTTGTGTTTGTGATAGCTTGTCACTGATGGTGGGGGTTTACTTCCTGAGAGTATTACAAGCCTTGTAGTCAACACTTTTGTGTTGTCTTAAATTATTATTTTTTTTGTGGTCAACAAAAGACAAGAATACAAACATTACCATAGCACAACAACATAATGACGGATGTACAAGTACAGAGCGACGTCAAATGAATACTGCCAAAAATAAGCTAAAATAAGCATTTTTCAACAGCTTTACTGCTTCCTATAGTTCGTTCTTATGTTGTAATTTACACCACTGTCCCGGGTTAGTGAGCGGGTTAGATCTCGCCGACATGTTTAATCCCGCCACATTCTGTATTTATGTTGCTGTCCCAAGTCAAGAGTCAGTAATTCAGTGGTTGTCGTTTTTTATGTATTACATATATGTTATATGTTATTTTTTTGTACATAAATTAGACCGTTAGTTTTCTCGTTTGAATTGTTTTACATTGCGATTTTGGGGCCTTTTATAGATGACTTTGCGGTATGGACTTTGTTCATTGTTGAAGGTCGTACGGTGACCTATATTTGATAATTGCTATGGCATTTGGTCACTTGTGGAGAGTTGTCTAATTGTCAATCATACCACATCATCTTTTTTTTTTATACAAACAGTAAAATTAAAGATATAAAAATTACTTTAGCACGTAATTAAGATCATAAACGACGTCAGAACGTAGAATCTATACTTGGAGACCATCGTGAATTATTTATAAAGTTGATACGGAATAATTATCAGCAAGGTCATGCTATCTTCTTATAAAATATTTCAGAAAAGGACGAGACATTCTTTGACATATCCCTGGTAATCAATTTTCTGCCGAAACACTATTGACGTTTTACAAAATCTGATTAGCAGCAGCATGTTCTTGAATACCGAATGAGGTGGGAAATGAATATTCAAAATGCAGGTGAAGTTTGCACATGTATATTGCTACTGAGTTTGGAGGAAACTGATAATTTCAAAATTAAAATCCTCTCATTTGTCACAGATTCTATTACTGCGATCACTGCTTACGTCAAGTATACATTTATTTCTAAAATTGAGGCAGATGAAGCCGTGTCCATTGTTTTTTTTTAATTTCTAGTTCTGAAGGATATCTTAATGGAACGTGAGATTTTTAATGGAAGAACATCATCAATTTATCTGAACGTGAAACATAATTATCTAGCTTCTTTGATCTTTTTTATTATTGACAAGTGTCTGTCGGAACGCCGATTCTTATTAGAATAAGAAGTCAAATAGAGGCGCAAGTTAGTTTCAAAAGAAATGCCGACAATTTGTTTAAAAGGTCTCCCTCCAAATTCAACAAATAGGTTGTCAATAAGAAACTTCAGCATATTAATCACTTGCTCCTGTAAATAGTTATCAAAGGTACCAGAATTATAATTTAGTACGCCGGACGCGCGAATTCTATTTGTAAATGTGTCAAAATGAGGAAGTTAAATCCAATGCCTTTAGTCGGGAAATTGCAACGCTCTCTGAAACTTAAGTACCCTTGCAGCGACTTTTTATTCAATTCAACATTTCCCTGACCTAAATCCAGGACAATCAGCTTTACCTGTTGCCTATGATGTTTATTTTTTAACTTGTTCCCACCCATCGTCTGTAATGTTATTAACTGCACTAATATTATGAAAACAGATGATTTTAATTCTTCAATGTTCTTGATGTTCATGTATTAACTTAACCATGTTGCATTAACATTAAATACATATGGTAAAACTGATTTAAAAGAGGCATCATGACAATACGTCCTATCTTTAGTTTATAGATGAGCTAACTTCTTATAGTTGATATCTACGGTCTGTTTTATTCAGTTGTATGTAAGAAGCACACCCTTGGTCATGCAGTCTGTACTGTTTCACGAGCGTGGGAAATATGTAAACACCATAGCATGGCGTAGACGATATAGTACTATATATACATTGGATATTTGATAGTTGGACATTAATAACGTCATCCAAGGTTTGCCATTGATTTTTGATTGAAGTCGTCAATTTGTGTCAATATCAAAGACAAAGTCAAGATATGAAGCAGAAATTTTAGTTTCTGTAGTCTATTTTGATGCGTTTTGTTTTTTGATTTTGCCATGTGATTATGGACTTTCCCAATTGATCTTCCTCTAAGTTCAGTATTTTTGTGATTTTACTTTTTATCACAAGCTAGCTGGGGTATATGAAATGTAAGTACTGACTGACTGAAATGTGGTGTATCGAGACACAAAAAGTCTTCAATACACCTGAATTTGAAATCAAAGAACTAAGCAAAATTGCTTTCCTCAAGGCTTTGAAAAGGGATTGGTATTTTAGTTACGACATAAGGCACGTATCCGATATCCTTTATGAAACGGTTATTCCATAACGGCAAACAAACTCGTGATGGCGTCCGTAAAATTTACGAAGGGATGATTTTAAAATTACGAACTCTAGCAAAATCATATGATAACATAATAAGTATGTGCACATCTCATCTAAATGGAGATAAACTGAATTCCCCCTCAGTTATGGATATAAGAAGATGTGGTATGAGTGCCCATGCGAAAACTCTCCCAATTTGTTAAAGAAAACCCATTATAGGTCAAAGTACGGCATATTGACTTTAGAACTTTAGCATAATTTGTATTAAAATTTAAATCAAATTAGTTTGGGTGAAACAAGATATGATAAGTCAAATATATTTAGTATGCAGCTTTATTATCTTTGGCATGTGCCATTTCAACAAAGATTACTTGACCCCGGTTATTCCGTCATTGTCGTTTTTTGCACAAAGCTGTGCGGGGTGCAGCTTGATGGGACCGCAAGTATGGACACTACATCCAAGCTTGATAGGCTCTAAATTTGAATTGTGATGAAATGTTTGACATATCATAGGTTTCTGACAAAGAATAAATGGAGTAAAAAAAACGTTTTTTTAAATTTGACTTGAACTTCTTGTTGTCCAATATCCTACATTGTAATTCGTGTATTGTAATTGAGGTTAATTAGTTATCACGTAATGATAAAAGTTTTTTACCATACTGTGTCTTTATGTAAAAGGAAAGGGGAGAAAATTAATTTTCTTGACAGTTTAATCATTTAGAACATATTAACGATTGGTGTAGTGGTAATGAAATCAAAATTAATTCTTACGAAAGTTAAAGGATAGTAGAATTATATCATAATGAACTGAGTTATTTTTTAATTCTTTGGAAGAGTATAATAAAAACATTTGGGATACAATTTTTGCATGAAATTAGGCATTGATTGGTAATTAATGCTTAAAGGATTGTATATAATTCTCAGTGGTTGGGATGTTTTTTGTAATTAGATTTGTCATTTTGTTGTAAGGCTTGTTTTGAAAAGTGATATCAAAAGATTACATTAATGTTGTGTGTTTTAGGGGACAATCCTAAACTTGTGGATTGAGTTATTTCCCTTTAAATTAAACTGTCAATTTGGAAAAAAATGGATTTAAGTATATGTGAGAAATGTTAGCACTCTAAACCCACTTGAAAACACTGCTAATAAATAAAAAAAATATAAAAACACGGGAAAATTAAGCATATCACAGAAGCCAAATATATTAAGATTTTTTAAACCCCATTAAAATTTGACAAAAATGTGCAATTCAAACAAAGTTTAAATAAGGATGCACACGCTGAAATGTCTCTCAGCCTTACTGACCATGTTCGAAGTCTTATAGATAAAGGTTTAACTACAAGTATCTTATAAACTTAATATTTTTTAAGAACAATGTCAATGAGTTCAAGGTCAGCTATATCCTGTTAAATAGACATGTACGCTTTTTAAATATACTGTACACGAAATAAAGTTGACATTTTGAATATATTTATTGAAAAAATATTTAAGCACAAAAACTTTACATTGACTAATGAACCATGAAAATTGGTACAGGGTCAGCTTATACCTGACATACAGACATGTACACCTTACATGTATTCCATACACACCATATATCTGGTCTATGTATGATCAGTCTTTCCTTAATTCTGCTTGCTGTTTTTAATCTACAACCTTAAGAAATCGTGTAAGGAGGATTCTATTTAGAACCTTTGCTGCCACTGATAGCAACGCAGTTCCTCTGTATTATTTGCATTCGTTATTGTTACTTTTCTTCGGTAGTTAGATTAAGTGACCCTCGTTCGCTTCTTAATGCTTTTCCTCTTGCTCCCATATATCACTGAACAGCTAATGTAATAGCTTAGCTGTTAGATCTAGGCGTGCCTGAAGGACTTCTGGTAGAATGTTGTCTGGACCTGCTGCCTTGCCTTACTTCAACTTTTGTACAGCTTATTTCATTTCTCCTTTTGTTGGAAGGTTACGATTTATGTGAGTCTCTTCATCTGCTTTGTTAATTATGTTGTATCAACTGGAGGTGGTCTATTTAGAAGTTATTTAAAGTTTTCGACTAATCTCGCAATCTGTTCCCATATTGTAGTAAGGACCCTCCCATTTTTTGTCTTTAGTTTGTTGACCGGTTTGTTTAAATTTGACATCAAGTTTGGTGGTATCGTACAGATCTTTTATATTTCTCATGTTTGCAGGATCTTCCACTTGAGGGGCAAGACTTTCTATACATGCTCTTTTATCTTTCTTACACTTTATGTAACTTCCATGTGAGTTTTGTTGTAATCAGTTTGAGCATCAACATTTGATTTTCTGGTTTTGCTTCTTTCTCTGTCTTTTCTCTCGAAAAAGGTGACATTGTATTTCAACCTTGATGGTTTTTCATGGTGTATACTTTTTTTAGCTTCATTCTTACTTTCCCAATCATTATCTGATTATCTGATGCAGCATCTAATCCCCGCTTTACACAAACATCTTGCAGTGATGTCCTTAATTTGTTGTTGATGCAGATAGTTATCAAAGGTACCAGGATTATAATTTAGTACGCCAGACGCGTGTTTCGTCTACATAAGACTCATCAGTGACGCTCATATCAAAATATATATAAAGCCAAACAAGTACAAAGTTCGTGGTATAAAAGTGACACCTAACATCCACGTATTCCAACATCAATCCGAATTACGATAGCAAAAAATCTTATTCGGGAGACTCCGTATACATACTATAAGTATTTTATTGTATTTATATTACAAAATATTGATCACATGATGCTAGTATTACTAGACTTGCAATTGCTTTACATCAATCCGACATTAATTTAATGTTTCGACGGTTTTTGTATTATATGCTAATGATAAATGTATAACATTTATGAAAGGTTTTAAGCATTTTAGGCCCGCCATCATCAGGGATTTACCTATATCAATTCATTTTAATTTTGTCGTTGTCAATAGATCTGCAATATTTTTATGCTTTTTATAAGCTATTATTGGTTTGCGTGAAAATATTTCGTTGCAAACTGCATCCAGTTTTAATAGATCCCAATGTTTACTAATGCATTGTTTTAATTTATGAATGCATGGATTAAATTTCGTTGCCAATACTAAAGGAATTTCCTTTGTGTTTTGTTTGGCCTTTTTTCTGATTAAATCCGATCTATTACAAGATAATGCCTCATTTATGTACTTTTCGATTTCGAGCTCCTTGTATCCTCTCTTTATTAAGTTCGATCTGAACTGTAATAAAATATTTTGTAAATCAACATCATTATTTGTTGTTCTAATGTATCTGATTACTTCGCCCTTGATAAACCCTGCAAACACATGTCTACTGTGACAGCTTTTACGATCTAGATAAAGGAAGGCATTTGTCGGATTAAAGTGTGTTTTCACATCCAAAATATTTTCATTAGAAAATCTAGTTCCTTTGAAAATATTAACATCTAGAAATATTGTTTCTTTAGATGAGAATTCTAGTGTGAATTTCAGGAACGGATGATGATTATTTGCTAACTCTAGCAAATCCTTTATTTCCTGCAAATCGCCGTGATATATTAATATAATATCATCACGATACCTTATTTTTTCTATGTTCAAAATTAGAAAGAATTTCTTTCATAATTTTATACATGAGTATATCACAGATTTCCGGGCTTGGCACTGCTCCTATCGCGGCTCCTATTGTTTGCTTATATAGCTGTCCATTAAAATCAAAAATATTGTTCTCTAAAATTGATCTGAGGAGATAGATTAAATCATCCGTCGGTAGGCATTTGATTTTGTAATCAGATTTATCAAACTGATCATACGAAAATCTAACTGCCGGTAATAATTCATCAATCGGGCAATTAGTGTACATTGATACTACATCAAAACTACACAGCCAGCAATCTGCATTAGGCTTAATTCTTTCCAACTTGTATATAAGATCTGACGTATCCTTTATATACGTGTGTTGTTCTTGTACCATAGGTACTAAAAAATAATCGATATAGCGTCCAATAAGTTCTGTGACAGTACCAATCTGAGATATGATTGGCCGACATGGCGGCATTATGTTATCAATGTTAAACCCATATTTATTGATTTTTACTTAGTATAAAAGTGACACCTAACATCCACGTATTCCAACATCAATTTTAGTATAAAAGTGACACCTAACATCAACGTATCCCAACATCAATCCGAATTACGATAGCAAAAAATCTTATTCGGGAGACTCCGTATACATACTATAAGTATTTTATTGTAATTATATTACAAAATATTGATCACATGATGCTAGTATTACTAGACTTGCAAATGCTAGGATGTTAGGTGTCACTTTTATACTAAGTTTTTGCTATCGTAATTCGGATTGATGTTGGAATACGTGGATGTTAGGTGTCACTTTTATACTAGATTTATTCGTGTCCAATTTGGACCAGTATTGATATTGGAGATTTGCTAAACCTTCCATGTCCTAAAGTCCAAAGTATGTTCAGTTGATATTATATTTTTTGTCCAATCACACTGATCAGATACATTGACTTAGATAGGGTACACAAAAGAGCAACCTAAATTCTGGAATGCAAATACTACCGTGCCACCTTAACCAAGACTTTACAACCTTGAAATCAGTCATGATACCTACGAAGCATAGACTTCTTACTATGAAACATATTACAATAAAGAATACTAGTCTACACTTATTTCTTACCAAAAAAAAGTAAAAGATTACACGCCTACCCCAGCTGGCAGATTTTCACTTTTTTTCATCTTAACAATTTTACTATAGGAGTGAACAAAACCAAAATATAGGATGTTTCAAATCAAAACAGAAGTCAAACATGGTGATTCAGGAGGAATTATTGAATTGCCAACTCTAGTTATAGTTAATCTGACTGAAAGAAACAGTTTAAGCACCAACTCATGAAAAATAATCTTAAAGTCCATTCCTCATTTTACAGCATGCCTTACATTACTTTAAGAATTTTCAGATTATGAAGGCAACACAACAAGACTCTTTAGATGCTATAATTCTAAAATCTTTTTGACAGTACATGAACTAGAATATATCTCTAAGTTGACTGTTTGTCTATTTCTCATAGATATATGAAGATGTGGTGTGAGTGCCAATGAGACAACTCTCCATCCAAATAACAATTTACAAAAAAGTAAACCATTATAGGTCAATGTACGGCCTTCAATACGGAGCCTTGGCTCACACCGAACAACAAGCTAGAAAGGGCCTCAAAATTACTAGTGTAAAACCATTAAAACGGGAAAACCAACGGTCTAATCTATATAAAATAAAAAAACGAGAAACGAGAAACACGTACAATAGTTATCAAATTACATAAACAAACGACAACTACTGTACATCAGATTCCTGACTTAGGACAGGTACAAACATGTGCAGCGGGGTTAAACGTTTTAATGGATCCAAACCTTCCCCCTTTTTTTGAAACAATAGCATAACATCACAACATAGAAAAAAACACAATTCAATATAAAATATCATGTATGCATTAAGTTAAATTATGTCCCCTTACATAATAAGTTTACCTTTATTGTGCTTTTCATTGTCAGAAAACCAAAACAATTAATAAAATTTGCAGGGAAAATGAACAAACTATTAAATCTTGCTGATATACAACCATAATTACACTCTTTGTCTAAAAAAATAATGTCTTGTCTATGTAAAGAACCACCTATTGCTATCTCTATTTCAGCCAAATATCAGGGATAAATGAATAAGTGAGGACCCTTAAGTACTTAATGGTTCCAAAACAGCTCATACTGGTGTCATGTTACCACAGAACTACAAATTAAACCTGAATAAAAGTAGTATAGCTGTACTTGTGTGGAAAAAATAAAAAAATATGCAATTCATCTATTTCGGTGAAAATGATAGGACGTACAGGCAACGTCTCAAATTCCAGTGGTTGCACATGTGTCAGACAGTGCAAAAAGTTAAAGCGAGCATTTATGATTAAAAAAATACTGCAAGTTACTTAAAAATAAAGAAGTTCTACTTTCTAGGTGAATTTTTACATTATTACCAACAGATCAGGCAAAATTTGCTGAATCAGCAATTTTCACTCTCAGGGGTGGAATTTAAGGGCTATTTTTTTACTATAGTTGCATTTAATCAACTTTTTATTGATAAACATACAAATTGCATAGGTAAAAAAAATCCTTTATTGATTTAGTGTAAACATATAAATCCCCCTTAATGTGGCACGGTAGTATTTCCTTGCCCATAAGGGATAATGATAGCCTTTTTAGAATTTTCTACACTTTCTAACACTGCAAAAAATTCTACATTCTCAGTTAATTGAAGTACTTTTATTTTAATTTTCAAAAAATTAATTTGAATGGTTATCACGACCGCTTACTTTTTTTGCTTTTTTTTAAAACCTAAGGCCACTAGTGCTTTTAGGTCTTTTATCATGCAGTAAATACACAATTTCAAAAAATTCTCAAAAATTCATTTTTATCTGTTTGTAAAATTAATTCATATTTTTCTACACCTGATTCTCCCCTCAGTTTGGGAAAGTGTGTTCAGTTGATGCTGTATGTTTTTTCCAATCACACTGTTCAGATACATTGACTTAGGTAGGGTACACAAAAGAGAAACCTAAATTCTGGAATGCAAATACAACCGTGCCACCTAAAAGCATTGAACGTACCGGATATGATCTCTGCGCCGGAGATTGGATATTTGATAGAAAAACAATTCACACGTCTACAGAGAAAATATGAAAAGTTCCGGAAACAATACTCAAAAATCAATTATTGCCAGATGATAGATACATAGTTATTAGGTGAACAAATACGTCTAACTTATATTTACTTGTTTATTTCATTGCTGATAATTTTATAACTTAGCTGCTAGATTAAAACTAATGGTAATTTTGTATAATGATGCTTACCAGAAAACAATCCTGGATTTCTGGTAATAATAAACAGGGACTCTTCACAGGAATGCTAGACTAGTCAATGATATTGTTAACAGCAGAAAGTGCAATTTTTTGTTGAATAAAAATTAAAAAAAAACATCTAAAAAGCAATTAAAAACCAGCAAAAAAACAAAGAGCTAACATTACTGATGGAAGATTTCAATGCAATAATAGGAAACATCAATATGGGGGTATGAACAATCAAATGGAAAACATGGACTTGGTCAAATGAAAGAAAATGGAGAAAGATTTGCAGAATTATGTGCCAACAAAAAATTTGTCATTGAAAGAAGTGTATTTCCGCACAAACACATCCAGAAGGCAACAAGGATATCTCCAGACCATGTCATAGAAAACCAAATTGACAATTTCTGCATCAACAACAAATTAAGGACATCACTTCAAGATGTTTGTGTAAAGCGGGGATCAGATGCTGCATCAGGTAATCAACTCCTGATTGGGAAAGTAAAAATGATGGTAAAGAAAGTATACACCATGAAAAACCATCAAGGTAGAAATACAATGTCACCTTTTTCGAGAGAAAAGACAGAGAAAGAACAGTTCAACATTAGACTTAAAAATTCCAGCTTCTAGAAGAACTTGATAACATTGACGAGTAGTGGAGTCATATAAAGGAAATAATAAACGGTACATGTGAAGATGCTCGTGGTAGAAATTCACACACAAACCACTCTATGAAACGTAAATTAGAGGAAACAGAAAAAAGACAAATTGAATAGAAGCAAAACCAGAAAATCAAATGTTGATGCTCAAACTGACTACAACAAAACTCACATTGAAGTTACATGAAGTGTAAGCAAGATAAAAGAACACATATAGAAAATCTTGCCCCTCAAGTGGAAAAACCTGCAAACATGAGAAATATAAAAGATCTGTACGATACCACCACACTTGCTGTCAAATTTAGACAAACAGGTCAACAAAATAAAATAAAAATATGAGGATCCTTACCACAATATGAGAACAGATTGCGAGATTGGCCGAAAACTTTAAAGAAATTCTAAATAGACCACCTCCAGTTAATACAACATAATTAACAAAGCAGATGAAGAGACTCACATTAATCGTAACCTTCCAACAAAAGGAGAAACCAAATAAGCTGTAAAAAAGTTGAAGTCAGGCAAGGCAGCAGGTCCAGACAACATTCCACCAGAAGTCATTAAGGCACGCCTAAACCTAACAGCTAAGCTATTACATTAGCTGTTCAGGGATATATGGAAGCAAGAAGAAAAGCCCCAAGAAGCGAACGAGGGCCACTTAATCTAACTACCGAAGAAAAGTAACCTTAAAGAATGAAAACAATACAGAGGAACTGCGTTGCTATCAGTGGCAGCAAAGGTACTAAATAGAATCCTCCTTACACGATTTCTTAAGGTTGTAGATTAAAAACCACGAGAACAGCAAGCAGAATTAAGGAAAGACTGATCATGCATAGACCAGATATATTTTGTGTATGGAATACATGTAAGGTATACATGTCTGTATGTCAGGTATAAACTGACCTTGTCCCAATTTTCATGGTTCATTTGTCAATATAAAGTTTTTGTGGTTAAATATATTTTTAAATAACCATATTCAAAATGTCGACTTTATTTGGTGTACGGTATATTTAAAAAGCGTACATGTCTATTTGACAGGATATAGCTGACCTTGAACGCATTGACATTGTTCTTAAAAAATATCAAGTTTATAAGATACTTTTAGTTAAACCTTTATCTTTAAGACTTCGAACATAAAATCAATGGTCAGTAAAGCTGCGAGACATTTCAGCGTGTGCATTCTTATCTAAACTATGTTTGAAATGCAGATTTCTGTCAAATTCTAATGGGGTTTAAACAATCCTAACATATTTGGCTTCTGTGATATGCTTAATTTTCCCGTCTTTGTATATTTTTTTTATTTTTTAGCAGTGTTTTCTAGTGGGTTTAAATTTATAGAGTGCTAACATTTCTCACATATAATTAAACCCAACTTTTTCCAAATTGACAGATTAATTTAAAGGGAAATAACTCAATCCACAAGTTTAGGATTATCCCCTAAAACACACAACATTAATGTCATCTTATGATATCACTTTTCAAAACAAAATGACAAATCTTATTACAAAAACATCACAACCACTGAGAATTATATACAATCCTTTACGCATTCATTGCCAATCAATGCCTAATTTCATGCAAAAATTGTATCCCATATTATCATTATACTTTGCCAAAGAATTAAAAAAATAACTCAGTTTATTATGATATAATTCTACTATCCTTTAACTTTCGTAAGAATTAATTTTGCTTTCATTACCACTATTCCAACCGTTAATATGTTCTAAATGATTAAACTGTCAAGAAAATTAATTTTCTCCCCTTTCCTTTTATATAAAGACACAGCATGGTAAAAAAATTTAATCATTACGTGACAACTAACTAACCTTAATTACCATACACGATTTACAATGTAGGACAACAAGTTAAAGTCCCCATTTACTCTGTGCCTGAAACCTATGATATGTCAAACATTTCATCACAATTCAAATTCAGAGCCTATCAAGCTTGGATGTAGTGTCCATACTTGCGGTCCCATCAAGCTGCACCCCGCACAGCTTTGTGCAAAAAAAGACAATGACTGAATACCCGGGGCCAAGTAATCTTTGTTCAAATGGCACATGCCAAGGCTAATAAAGCTGCATACTAATTATATTTGACTTATCATATCTTGTTTCACCGAAACTAATTTGATTGAAATTTTTATACAAATTATGCTAAAATTCACAAGTCAATAGGCCGTACTTTTACCTATAATGGGTTTTCTGTAACAAATTGGGCGATTTTTCTCAATGGCACACATACCACATCTTCTTATATCCATAACTGAGGGGTTAATTCAATTTATCTCCATTTAGGTGAGATGTGCACATGCTTATTATGTTATCATATGATTTTACTAGAGTTCGTAATTTTAAAATCATCCCTTCGTAAATTTTACGAACGCCATCACAAGTTGGTTGACAGTTCTGGAATAACCGTTTCACTCAGGATATCGGATACGTTCCTTATGTCGTAACTAGAATACCCTTTCTTTTTCACGAATGTGATAAGCGAATTAGACTTTTTACCGGATTTTTAATATCATAAGCAACACGACGTGTGCCACATTTAAATGGAGAAGGATTTGCTTACCCTTCTGGAGCACCTGAGACATGTGATATCACCCCCAGTTTTTGGTGTTGGTTAGTTTTTAAGTTTTCTATGTTGTATCTTCTGTACTATTATTTGTCTGTGTGTCTTTTTATTTTTAGCCATGGCGTTGTCAGTTTATTGTCAATCTAGGGGTTTGACTGTCCCTCTGGTATCTTTCGTTCCTCTTTTTGGCCAAGTACGAAACGATTTTGAAAATGTCAAAAGTATAAAAATGTGTATTCAATGTTTCTATAATTTCACCTGATTCAAGTTTTTGACCACAATTTAATTAATAGATACAACATGCGTTATTAAGGTATTCACTCCTCAGAATAGTGTTGTTACTCAGCCAGACGACACAAAAATAAAGACAGTTTCAGAAAATGTTGGAAAAATAATAAATAGTACAGAATGTTAAGACTCAAGTGATACTTTTAGACAAAACACGAATGCTATTTTAGAAATTGATGACTTTATAGTGGTTTATTCGATAAAACACTGACTAGTTGCATAAAGATATCTGAAGACCTTAATGTCTCCTACCTTGTAGCTGTAATACCAGCAAGTCTTTGTACGACACATTCAATTCATACGGAAAAAGTCCCAAAATATACATTTGAATTTGACAGTTGTGGAAAATTAACCCTGCATTTCATTGCAGAAAAAAATGATGATTCATAAACATATGCCTTTGGTGATTCAAAGCACATGTGTGTTTTAATTTTTTATTCTAACATTTGTTTTTGAAAAGTTGAAATGATCTGGTTACTTAAGCTTGTAAACAAGAACAAAATAGTGACAACATGATTGGTTATCTTCTAGTGATGTTTATTGTCTATATACAAAAAAATGTGAAGTATATCTTTATTTGCAACTATGATAAATCCTGTACAATATTTTAAAAATACGACTTTAACAAAGACTAATAAGGATCAAACGATGATGGTATTACTCATGATAAATATGCCTTATATTCTGAAGTATCACCTGTCAAATATCTGTTGTGTTTGACCTAATTTTCGTGGTTTAGTGACTGCATAAAAACTGTGTTAAATCATGTGAAATCATAACTTTTGTTTAGCACATCATTAACTTAATTTTATCTATGTGAACATTCAAAGGTCAAAATGTGCGCTAGGTAGGGTACTAGACTACCATCATTTCATAGATCAGTGATTAAGATTAGGTGTTCGCGCTCTAGTCTGTGTTACAAGATTCTAACTATTTAAAGACTAACTACATTTTGTTTAATGTAATGGTTGTAAGCTTTAATGGTCTATTTTACCATGTCCATTTGACGTTAACCTTATATTCATGGTTTATTGGATATTACAAAGTCTGAAATGCTTGTATCGTGTAATGATGCATGTTTGTCTGACTGTGTAAATCAGAGTAAATCTGACCTTAACATCATTGTCATGGTGCATTCGTCATTGGTTTTTTTTATGGTATCTCAGAAAATATAAATTATATTCAGTCACTGGTATATGATTGTAGATAAAAATCAAATTTTATTAATGTTGTACGTCAAAGAACGCACATACCTTTACATTTTAAAGACAAGGACCTAATGATTCGTAGACTCATTTCATTTGGCGCAGTTTAAAACTTTCTTGCATGGTTCCTCTGGCTGACTTTGATGGGGTTATTTTTTTCCTCACTTACTACTTTAAATGGATCATTGATAATACGTAGTTTATTAAATTCTTGTGGGTAGACAGTCTGATCTACAATTAGACTTAAATCAAATAATCACGAGTGACACATCAGCGTGAGCACTCTTGTTCGAATAAAGATAATGATCACAGAGCAAAATCCTATAGGAAATGCATTGCAATCAATAATAATCTTTCGTAATAATGACTGAAACTGAATGACAGAGGTAAATTTATATGATTCCGTAAGTAACGCATAATGTGTGTATTTGGTAAAAATGCAAATATTATTTTCCAAATCCATATTTCTCTAAATTCATGTATTATTTTTTGATAAATATAGACTTTGGCACTTTGCCAACTTACTATGTTAAAGAATGAATCCAATATAAACTAAACATATAACATTTTGTTTACATTATATTAGATTTAAATCCCTCTATAAAGTTAAGATAGCTATCACTATATACCGTTTTTACCGTGTGTTTTACAAGGCTATACAATTCACTAATGTTTACGATCCGCGTCGAACCTGGCATAAATGCGATTCACTTTCTTGTAGACTGAGGTGTTGGAAAATTATTTTGCCGTATATGCAGGTGATGTAATTTGTTGAATCAAAGGTAATTATTATATACTTTCATTTGATTTAACCCATGTTAGTTTAAGCCTTCATAACAAATCTTGTGACTCAGAATCAAATGTAGGCAACACAAGTCCTATATGTAGACAAATCGACTTTAAAGTATTTCTAGTATTGACAACTCGAAAAATATTGTGTCAGGTACATTTGTACGGAACAAGAGACCATGCGATGAGTGTGTTAAAAGCTCAAGGTCACGGTGTTGAATTTTAACAATTACCAAAATCTTTACTAATTATAGTAAGGTATAAAAGTCCTAGCATGACAATGTGAAACATTACAAATGATAAAACCGAGTGCCTGACTTACGATGAAATTAATTTATTAGGAAAACAAATCGAATAAAGGAACCAACGACATCCACTGACATTCAGGCTCCTGTTATTATCTTTAAAAAAAACCAGAAGAAACATAATGTATTTATCACTACCGATGTGATAATAGATAATGCATTATGTAGGATATTGTTTTGCAGACTATTTAGGTCTATCAAAGCGAAAAGGCTTTTAAAAATACCTTAATAATGTATTTTGTTTAATAATTTGTCTCTCTTATATGTCAAAGTCATAACATAAAGTATTTGTTATTGGTTTTGAAAAGTGACAATGTAAGTGAGATCCCATGCCACTGCCGTTAGATATCTATGAAACTGGGAATTTCATACAAGCTAGATACATTAATGTTTGTACATGCAAGGAGCAACTCAAATGATAACAAAAATGAGTGAATAGCACAGGTTGACACATGGTCTTCCAAAATTTACAAACCTGCTCGTGCATTTTTCATTGTTTTTCAATGCAAAATATTTATCTAAGAAACCTGGGACGATTTCATCTCACAAAGGATTTATATTGTCTACTTATTGTACCTCGAACTTATTTTACCCGATGTAGGTCTTTAAGTTGAGGTTCAATTTACTTAAAGTTAATCGAGCATGACTAATTAGATACGCCCTCTTAAGATCAAGGGGTCCGAAATAGGATCGGGAAAAAAACACCCAGCAAAATACTTTAATTTACGATTTAAGAATTTGTTTGATTCAAAGTGCTTTTGGTTGCTTTAAATATCTCCGATCAATAATCAGGCTGTATTTTGTGAAAATAATAACCTGTCCCGAACCGGGAGATGTTGGCTTCAATAGGAATTTATTTATAAAAGAAGGCCATATCTCATTTACTTATAGTGGCCGTTATCGATTGTAAATATTCATGACGTTTTAATTTGTTTATGGCATTCGTCTATCGTGGAGAAAAAGAGGAAAGGAGAGCTAATAGCTTAACTTACTAGTTCGATCATTAGGGTTCAAATCTATTCTATTACGGCATTCGTTTTACCTCTAGCGAACGATCTGCCTTATTGTAAAAAGTACCACTCTAAATTTGTAAGCATTTGCTTCAGATTGATCAACTTTGCATCTATAGTCGTGAATATGCATGACATATTTGCCACTGGACACAGAGGAGCAATAAATTAATCAGCTTCATTTAGTGATGTATAATCATATTTCATATAAGCAAGGGCATACTATGGGACGGGAGAGCTCCAGAGATGTCAATATTTCTATACCAAAGCAAATCATTTGGTTTTGAATAAAAGGAGATAAAGGTATACATTAATGCGACAGCAACCCAAAGACGCAGATAAATAAAAATATTTAGAGTCAACATTCGGTCTATTTTTTATAGAAAGATCATGCGTATATAATACAGAATAATAAGCTCAAAACCGACCCATGACTAAATAATAGTTATATGGAGTTAATTCGATAATATTTTCCGTCAAATATTATATATCCGAAAAAGCACATTTGATTTGATGTTATTTACCGTCAAAGATAATCACAAGTGTTTGGTTGAAAAATTTTACCCGCCATATTTTAATTTTGATCTGTGAAAATTTAAGAAGTTGTAATACAAACCAGTAAAAGAGAACACTTCGCTGTATGATATAATGGTAAAATAAATAATGATAATGGATGAGGACCAGCGGCAAATAAAATTGATATTCAGGACGATAACAAGTAAATATGATAAGAGTATTAATCCCGTGTTTTTACTAGACTGACAAGCTGAGTCGGTTTTTTTTTATCGTGTAAGTTCACAAAATATTAGTTCGCAGGAAGAAAAGTCACCCGACCCGGACACATTTCCGACTCTGAGCCGGCCAGTCTGTGCTCTTACTCCAAGATGCCACGTGTTTACCGTTGAAATATAATACCAATTTAATTAACGTCTTTGTTTGACCCGTTTTGGGATTCGAACAAATGACCTCCCGCTCTCGAGGCGAACAGCCCCACACGAGACCAACCAGGAGACAGTAGTGATCGGTAGTACAGAATATCATACCAAAAAACTAAAATACAATACACAATACACCTTCACAGAATTCTCACAGTTCCAACAGCGAGCTAAAAGTATCTAACCTAAATTGGATGCGTGAAATTATATTGTAACCTACACGTAAACATGGAGCTGCACCTGTCCTAAGTCAGGAATGTGATGTACAGTAGTTGTCGTTTGTTTATGTAATTTATACGTGTTTCTCGTTTCTCGCTTTTTATATAGATTAGAATGTTGGTTTTCCCGTTTGAATGGTTTTATACTAGTAATTTTGGGGCCCTTTATTGTAGCTTGTTGTTCGGTGTGAGCCAAGGCTCCGTGTTGAAGGCCGTACATTGACCTGACCTATAATAGTTTACTTTTATATATTATTATTTGGATGGAGAGTTGTCTCATTGGCACTCACACCATATCTTCCTATATTTATGATCGACTTCAGGGTAGATTTTATGGATCAACGCTCTCGGCAAATTAAAAACTCTTGTACCTACTATTTGAGTGGTCCGAATATTGCCAGCTGTTTCAAGTCTAAATTTCTGCCCCTATTCAATATACCCTCATTTTCGAGTGGTATTTTAAGTTTCACGTCCAACCTCACTGTCGACCTCCTATTGTACGACCTACCTATTGCATTTAAAATTTATGTGTTATAGTCATGAACATGCATGAAATATTTGCTACTGGACGTAAAGCAAACAACAATCAATCAGTTTAATTGATTTATCCGTACTAGTACTTAGCACACAAAGACAAGATCTTGTAAAATGCTATAATTTACAATTTCCATTTATACTTTAATGTTGTTGTTATTTTTTTTTTGTGGGGGGGGGGGGGTCTCTTCAGTTTATCACATAACTGACTGCTAATTAAAAAGTTTATATAACACATTCAGCGCGGTCGAAATAATTTTGGTCCAATTTAAACCTATATTCATTTCTGTCTCTTCGCAGAAACATGCCTTAAGGTTAATGAACATTATATAAAAAATATATCAACATGTGAAAGTGTATATTACTAGAACATGTGTATTCAGTGGAGTTTGTTCACCTATTTTGCTGAAAATAATCAGAAAAAAGTATGTTTTATGTGAAATTCGATTATATAAAAATTATCTAGAAATATATCCATAAATAGTAGATGGTTTGGGTTCATTTACTTGTGAAATTAACTACAACTGATTAATATTTAGATCAGTTAACTATCCTTGAATTGAATTTTGATTCGGCCTTGTGATGGAGATGTATGATACCATCCCTTGTATCTTTGATGAGTTTTTATAACGTTTAAAATTTTTTCCAAAATGTAATAAGTGAATATCCATAATAATCATACCCTTTTTTTTCTCGAAAATTTACACCTATTTTTGAAATGGTTGCAATCTTTATTTTCCTGAAACAGATATTCTTGAATAAAAGTAAGTTTCGTTGTCATAAATCGTTCGTCTAATTAATTCTAATTCAACCCATAACAGATGATTAAAATAAAAATACATTTTCAATTCATTACGAATTCACAAAAATTTAAAACACTCGGTTACGGTTATATCATATATCATATATCGTATCTACAGGTTATCCCTCCGGAACAGTTTTAAAAACTCACAATGTAATTTAAGTGTTTAAATTTAACCTTAATCAGGTATAGACGGATGATCACTTACAAGTAGGCCACCATTTCAGAAAAGCAGTGTAAATGTAATAATTGTTGCCATATATACAGTTAAGTGGATATATTACATAAGTAGGTATAATATATATATATATAAATTTACATTAAAATAGGTTTACTGAACAATTTCAATTTGACTGTGTAAACTACGGCATCAAATATTTTATAAGAAACATCTAAGCAGGGGTTATGAGGGAAATTTCAAGATTTTTTATGCGAATTTTATGTAGAAAAATATCAATGAAATTGTTTATGTTTTTTAATGTTTCAAGTGTTTTTATTGATTTAAAATTAGGTGAATATGGTAGAAAAAAGCTGTTTGTTTTACGTTTTGTTTAACGAAAAGTACTGGAATGACATCCCAAATGGATAGTACCCTAATTAAGTATTGAAATAAAAATGTTGAAGTAACATATTCGAAATGATTCATTTTGATTTTGATCTTATTAGGACAAAAAAATGTAGGAGGAGAAAAGAAATTTCTATTGTAATTTATAAATAAGTTTGTTTATCATATTTATGGATTGGATATAATTGTGACCAGCCACGACATATCCAGGCTTATGGAGGTAGAGTGTCATTGTGAGAAAAACGCCATTAACTATATGTGACTAGCCACTTCCAGGCTTAGGAGGGTACATTGTCTAAAATTTAGTTTTTGTATATTTATCTAGAATATTCTGAAACAAAATCTCTGTCATGTTATTATGACATATTTGTTGTAATAGCAATGAAACGAGTCATTTCGAATATCGGTATGAAAATGAGACTGTTCTATGACGGCTTTTATTTATTGAAGGCACTAATTTATAAAATACAAAATTATTGTATTTATTGGCTATTAGTAATGTTCAATAGCGTATTTGAATAAAATTTCAGACTAAGATTTACAACAATACAAACAATTGTTAGCTCTATTTTAGAACATGTAATTTAAACTTGTTGAAATGAAGTTAGTTTAAAATTTGTCAAAGTAAGCTTTAAGAATTCCTTTTTTTAAATTCGTCTTTTAATTTAGATTTATCATGCATGTCTCTAAACATAGTATGCGACGCGTAATAGTTTATAAGTAGGTGTTCTCATATATGCATTTGATACGGTGCATTTATTATGTATATATTTCAGACTCCATTTATGAAAAAAAATTTATAAAGCAGAGCATTTTTATTTTGTAGCTCTATTTTAGAACATGTAATTTAAACATGTTGAAATGAAGTTAGTTTAAAATTTGTCAAAGTAAGCTTTAAGGATTCCTTTTTTTAATTTAGATTTATTATGCATGTCTCTATACTTAGTATGCGACGCGTAACAGTTTATAAGTAGGTGTTCTCTTATATGCATTTGATATGGTGCATTTGTTAGGGATATATTTCAGATTTCATTTATGAAAGGAAATCTAAAGAACAGAAATTTGATTTTTTTTTTGTATCAATTTAAAATGTAGATTCAAATATTTTTCACTTCAAACGATAAAGTAAAACTTCTTAAAAACTTATATATGATGTATAGTTCGGCGTCAGCAAAAAAGAAAGCCAAGGAAAGTGTTTATCTTTTCTTCACAAATACGCATTTCATTGAATTTCGATATTTATCATGTTTATAATTTTTCCAAAAATGACGTTCTACCTCCATAAGCCTGCAAATGTCATGGCGGGTCACATATTTGATCTTTAAGGTAAACAATATGGTGATATTTACTAAGAGCTTTGAAATCTTGCTTGCTTTAAAAAGATGGTTTATGAAATACTGACACATTTACCCATTAAATATTCATCGAAGCTTTATAACAATTTTGATATTGACCAAAGGAACATCAGCTGGTTAGTACCTTTTAATGCACGTTTTCCTGTTTAGAAATAGTTAATATCATTTCATCTCTGCTTGAAACTAAAATGTATATTTTTATTCGGCTGAATTGAAAACTTTGATGTTTCGATTGTTTTGGTTAGTTTAATAGACCTTTTTTATATCATCTATTGTCATCACGTGGCGCTGTCGTCGTCGTCGGTCAAACGATTTTTCTTTTAAATCGTCTCTTATCCTTTTGATATCTTATATCAAGCTTTTGCTTCTTTCAATCAACCAACGTGACACAACTTGACACATATACAAATATATTGTCTAAGGAAGGGAAAATTTATACTTTAATGCTAAACTAATCTACTCTGATTCGAGCAAGAAATGTTTCTGAAATTGACATCTATTGGTCACCGTACGGCTTATAATAATGATTAAAACCATACTGAATAGCTAATATGGATTTTAAAAAAAGCTTCCATTGTGTTTTGTTTTTGGTAGTTTTTATATTTCAGTTAAGGGGATTTCGAAGATTCTATACATCAATACTTTACGCCTCTAATCAAAACGATTTTAAATAGCCCAACATACACTGAACTGTTATGTTTTATTGATAATACACCTTTAAACATTTCCAATTGCACAGATTTGTCTGTGTTCCAGAGTATATTTTAAGGTGTAAACAGCTGTTGTTGCGTTGCTGTTGAATTATAATTATAAATAAAAATTACGAAGATATAGGATTGATAAATATTTACAGGGCAATGAGGTTAAAATGCAAATTCTTTACACAGTTCAGAATTTAGAATTAATCAATGTTCTGTTTATGTCGTATCCATGACTTCTTTCTATATATAGAATTTAAATAGCTGTTTAAAGGTAAAATAACAAGGAATAAATATCCTATTTATAGGTTATTCGCCACAATAGAATTCAACTTTGACATTGATCCGATATAAACGGGTGATTAACTCTGCGTATTTAAACATGTTGCGAAATATAGTGGTTGCCATAAACAGAACTGAGTGGGTTTGTTAAATAAGGAGGTACGTAGATTTTAATAGGTTTTACGTTTCAAATGTTCAATGTAAATTCGCAAAACTTAGGTTTCAAATATTTTATAAAGCAGGTCTCCGAAAGGGTCTATGAGGGTTTCTGATCAGAATGTTATGAAATATTTTGTGTTCAAATTTGCTGAAGCTTTTCATTAATTTCATTCATATAAATGTTAACTAAGTAAATACGGTCTTTTCAAAGCTCCAGAGAGAATTAAATTTCAGTCATACGAAATGTATTGGAATGAACCGATACTCCCATAATTTCATGTTTGTTTCAAATCATTAGTTTGTATAAATTCTTGTTTATAATGTCAGAGTTGATTCATTTTCTTTCGATGAATATAAATGGAAGATAGAATCTAATAAATTTGTTTATTGCATAGCAATATTATATTTCCGACAGAAAGTAAACAAAAGTTAGCGTGCAATATATTCCAATATTACACTAGTGCAATAAATCTTTAAAATTCATGACGTCATCAACCACAAAATCTTAGTTTAAACCAATTTTTACTTTAAATATTATATTGCTATACTAAAAAAGGGTTATTGCATGAATATTGGGGACTATTGTCCCGAGTAGAATTTTGTATTGAACGAGCTTTCGATTATGGGTTGTTGATAGTTTGGATATATTTTTAATGTATTCAGTAAGTTGATATCTACTATAAATATTATAGCTTGTTTAGAACCTTTAATTACGAACATATCAATCAAATTTAATTTTATAACAAGTTATTCCCATAATTTAGAGAGATGATTTGTTTTAGTACTACTAATAAATTTCACCCCTAATTCATCCTGAGAACCTTATTGTTAGCGTTACTGATGTCTGTTGTAGACGAAACGTACGTCTAGCTATATAGTTCAAATATGAAATTTTAATCCTGGTATAAATGATGAGTTTATTATGACATTAATTTAGACTGAAGTAACATTATTATTATTAACTTGTATTGACTTTGTAATAACATAATGGAATAATCAAAACTTTGGTAGATATGTTTTTGAGGATTACTAAACTTATTATAGATACTTGAAACATTTTTTACAACAAAAATCTCATAAGGGACGCACGAATCAAAAAAGTTAAAAAGGCAAAAAAGTTCGAACATCAAGTTGAAGAAAATTGCACAATGTTGAAATCAGCATACTACCAAAAGTAGATGACAGTAACCTCTAGTTCGTTCTCATTATTTTGGTCAATAGATTTTTGAGGTTGTCGGTAACACTTATGTAGGAGAAACAATGGATTGTGGGTATCCATTAATGACAAAATGTCAGTACATGCACGTCAAAAAGGAACAGCGCTTCTTTAACTATTTTTCATTTCAAAGTCATATTGATGCCTTCGTTAAGGAGAAAAATAAATCTCACCTCACTGCAAGTGTAAGACGGTTCCTGACAGAGCGAAATTATTTGCAAAATACTTTGAATAGACTACTTTTCAAGATGTAAAACCACTAATTCTAGCGCCGATAAATAAAGAATCAAATTAAAGGTGAACAATTAGTGCTTCATGTAAAACACAATTTGACTGATAATTTGAATAATCCAAAAATGTATGAATGAATTCCAGAAATAGTCTCGATTTGAGTTGTTCTTCCTCATAACTCAAAACAATCATTTGTTTTTCATTTTAAAGGTCACATGGCAGCTATCATAGCTTCATGATCTTTTCTAAACAAACTTATAGAAAATTTTGACTGAGTAGTTCCAGTATGCAATATTTGTGATTTGAATCTTAATATGATTATTGATAAATCCAATAACCTCGAGTAACACATTTATTTTCTTTAGCCTGAGGATTCTTTACAAGTACATGTATATAAATATTCCACAACTACTCAACCAGGGTCCCATGATCTAGATTTCATTTCATGGTGTCAGTCAGCTTACTTTTTATTCCTCTCATGATTATGGTCTCAGAAATCCTTACTTAGATGTCAACTATATTTTGTCAAGTCTATAGATTTAGTGTAAAATATGACCAAATATTGTCTCAACTAAAATTTGAAATTGACCGACCAATCTTTTACATTATATATGTGTGCTATTGCATTTGTTTGTCTTATTGATGAGTTTCATTTTGCTCTGTGTTTCATGATACAAATCTTTAAGCTTTTATAAATACATAGTATGGGCTTTGCTCATTGTTGAAGGCCGTACAGTGACCTTTAGTTGTTAATTTCTGTGTCATTTCGGTTTCTTGTGGAGAGTTGTCAATATAAAAAAGAAGATGTGGTATGATTGCCAATGAGACCACGGTCCACCAGAGACCAAACTGACACAGAAATTAACGACCATAGGTCATCGTAAGGCCTTCAACAATGAGCAAAGTCCATACCGCATAGTCAGCTATAAAAGCACAGGCACTTGTTTCTATCCATACGAAGGTCGACTATCCATATAAATATGGATAGTCGACCTTCGTATGGATAGACACAAGTGCCTGTGTATAAAAGGCTTCGAAATGACAATGTTAAACGATTCAAACGAGAAACTAACGGCCTTATTTATGTACAAAAAATTCAAGAAAAACAAATGTAACACATAAACAAACGACATCCACTGGCAACCATACTATATCTTCTTTTGAATACGTGTCATTCTTTAACATTATCTTTTTAATTTACAGTTTATCGTGGAATTACAAAGCAGCATGTGAGATAATTCTAAATAGCAGTACCAATAAGTAAGGAGTCGATTTTGAACATCATTTTAACTGGATTAGCAAAAGAGCGAGCAGATAAGACAATTCTGAGAAATAATTTCCTTTGGAACTATCAGGCACAATGTTTTAACATGTAAGCCTGCATGAATTATGTTCAAGACCTTATTCATTGATTCAGGAAATACTTAATTACAACGAAAAAGATACTCATGTGAACAAGTAAACATTTGAACAATTGGACAACAGGTAAAATAATCCTCAGTTTTCGGAAATATTAAGGATAATTCCTCGTAAATATCAACAAAACCAGGTAGCAAACGCATGCAAGAGTAGGAATCATTATATACTAGACTATGATTATACCAAAGGATCCTTAACATTCGTTATTTGCTGCCTTTACGATGAAATAAGGTAGACAATCATAACAGCTTGTAGATCTAGAAAAAATAAATCAACAAAATGTCAACTGCCAAAATACCACATGTTTCAGAGGAAGAAGAGAACTATTTAAGAATGCATTTATTGATGACTGGAATTTCTTCAAGAGCTGTACGAGTTTTATTTGACAAAGAGTTTTCTCCTGTCTGTTTAGATGCTACAATTAAAAAGGAAACTGGGAAGCTGATTGACTTAAAAAATAAACGTATTATTAACGGAGCTCATTGGAAATTACTGTTTCCTCGTGTTGGTATGTATAACATGTATATATTTTTGATTTAGGTGACTCAAGGTTCTAGTCTGCAACTTGTGCATTAATATTTATGATATTTTTTTTTATTTCTGATAGGAGTTAATGCCTTTGAAATTTTTAAAACATCGAACTAACTTTTATTACTTCAAATGTTGCAGGAATCATGGAATAAATGTTTTTTTTCTATTAATCAAAGCTCTTGTCCTCAGACCTTTGATGTACTAAGAAAAAATAAAAACACAATGCACACATGAAAAATGAATAACAAATTATTGTGTATGCCCTTCAAAAAAGTGAATGTTATAAAGGAAGAATGCAAGCCTGAATTTTGAAAGAGAATGAAAAAAGTTTATTGTGCTATTGTAAAACATTTTTGTATTGTTGTGTTTTATTTTTTGCTTATGTGCTTTGTCTATATGCCTTTACTGTTTAAACTTTCTTTGATACATATTAGACGTGGCTCTGTACTCATAAATCCCGTCATTGTGTTATTGTACTATGGTAAATTTGTGTATTGTTGTATTTAACTTTGGTAAAATGTTTAGTCTATATGCCATTTTGTGCGTCTTTATTTACATAGAAATTAAAATCACAAAAACACTGAACTTCGAGAAAAATCCAAAACGGAAAGTCAAAATGGCAAAATCAAACGAATGGATAACAACTGTTATATTCCTGACATGTTCATATGTAGAAATGGTAGATCTAACCTGGTTTAACGCTAACTAAACCTCTCACTTGTATGAAAGCCGCATCAAATTCCATTATATTGACATTGGCAGATTGGTGCATGAACAAGACAAACAGACACAATAAGTAAAAATGTAAAAAAAGAGGAATAGCAGTAAACATTGTATTATGATCTTAATCCCTACAAAAACGAAAAT
Source organism: Mytilus edulis (assembly GCA_019925275.1). Lineage (NCBI taxonomy): Eukaryota > Metazoa > Mollusca > Bivalvia > Mytilida > Mytilidae > Mytilus > Mytilus edulis. Next base: position 19,238,285 of record CM034356.1, on the reverse strand, counting down.
ATAAACACGCATTTACTATTGCAAAATACCACAATGACGATATGTTTAAGTACGGAGCCACGTCATATGTCAACAGGAAACACCAAAAGGCACATAGACAAACCATAATAGTTAAAAAGAAAGAAAAGAATACAAAATGACGGGATGTATAGGTCGTTACGTATAAAGGATTGAAAGATTTTATATACTGGGACCAAATCTTTCCCCTGACATGCACATGGTTTGGTGTAGAATCGCGCGTTTGACGTACATTAATTGATCATCGTGTAAACATCACACAGGTAGATATAAAATAGTTTTTTTGTCGTTCAAAGTAAGAAATATTTGTTTGTTTTCATAGGGATTAAGATTATAAAACAATGTTGACTGATGTACCCCTATTTTAAACCTTTTCCCCTATTATGTCTGTTTGTTTTGTTAACACATCGTTGTAAATATAATATAATTTGATGCCACTGTCATACAAGTGAGAGGTTTAGCTATCTTAAAAACCAGATTTAATCCACCATTTCCTACAGAGGATACGCCTGTTCCAAGTCTGGAATATGACAGTTGTTATCCATTCGTTTGACGTGTTTGAGCTTAAATATAGCCATTTGATTAGGGACTTATCTTTTTGAATTTTGCTTGGAGTTCAGTATTTTTGTGATTTTACTTTTTGAATTTTGCATGTTCCTTAAAATACCATTATTACAAAACACATATTTTTCTTACCATGTTAGCATGTAATAAGTTGGATCCACACACTAATTTGTTCTAGTATGCTACATCCTAGCGACCATTCTCCGTGTACTTAATATAATTGAACAGATCCTCTACTTGTCAATTTCTTAAACGGGAATGCCAATAAGTATAATTTCTCACGTTTCGTAGTATAGGGAGAAATTATTGTGTATACGGTACTAGCTTAGTAGTTTTATAAGTTTACGTCACTACGTATAAGACAAGTGACTAATTTTATAGTGGGACATTTTTTCCCTGATTTTATCACTTTCTAGCCCGCCGCAGACAGGGCAACATTCAAGTTCCAATATAATTTATTATGAATATATGTTGATACATGCATTTATATATTCTTCATACAACATATACGTCCGAGTATGTCTCGTGAGATGACTTTTCGCATGGGGTCGGACCCAGGTTTCCAGTTTATCCCATTAATGGGTTTTGTTTAGTTTTGTTTGGTTGTTCCTTGCTGGCGAGGTCGTTGATGATCGAGTTATTTATGTATTCAGTTTACATTCATGTCAGCTATATTATAGCTCTTGATCGTACAAGGTTTACGTTTTCTAGCTAAGTTGCACCTAATAGTATATTTCAAGGTTTTGTTATTAGGAGTAATTGTGGTTATTGCCTATTCATATGTTTATATATATAAAGATATGTCAGGCGTACAAATTTTGATTTTGGTATTTCTGAGGAGGTTATTGACACCGGAAGTGACTTTTTGAGAAACGAAGTTAGCTAATTATCAATGTTTTATCACATTTGCTTTGAAGTTTAAATGATAGATAAAAAGAACTTTTACTATTTTTTTTTTAGATGATTTTATTTTATTTAGTCTGAAGCAACCCTAGTACATCTCAGATACATAAGAGTTAGTGCCCCTAATTTTTTTTTAATCATAGATGTATAAATAACCTGAAAAGTATAAGTCAAAGATGAGTTGAGAGTTAATAGAAACTTAAAAACGATAAAGCAAATATGAGTAAAAAGAATAAAATGGAAATGACCTTAATCAAAGAAAATTTAGATACTGCACCTACTCCAAGTAGTTGTTCGTTATTATCAGTGACAAAATATTGTTATTTAGCCAACAGTATTTTTTCAAGATCAAATCTCATTGATCGACTACAAGACACAAATCAAGGTTACGAACTAAAATCGGAGGAATCGCATGAGTTAAAAAAGTAAGCAACTCCTTTTATGCTGCATTATTGCCATGTGAATCTAGATGTAGATTTCAGTTAATATCAAATACGAATTTGAGGAACTGAAAAACCAAAACAAAACGTGGTAATTGTAAACCAGAAAAAAATACATTTTGAAAAAATGAATTAAAAGGTGGAAAGACATTCATTTGTTAGCTAAACAATTCATTTTTTATCAGGTCTTTCCTCGAGGGTATCACAAGCCCAGTCAGCATTGCGGTGTTGACATGAATATCAATTATAGTATGAAGTTTTCGAAATACTAAGGATCTTCTTATTTGTATTTGGTACAACTTTTAGGAATTTTGGGTCCTCGATGCTGTTCAACCTTGAATTTGTTTTGCTTTATAACTATTTTGATCTGAGTGTCACTGATAAAACGCGCGTCTGGCGTACTTAATTACAAGCCTGGTACCTTTGTTAACTTTTTTCCTCCAATCAGTATATTTTTCGCCAACATTTGTTTTCTTCTGGCACGGTCTTGTCATTAGTATTTTGCAAATTGTGTATTTGAAATGTGAATGTTAATTGTAAACCGCAAGTGATAGAGACCGTTGATCTGTTCAGTTCAGGTTTATTGTTCACATTACAGAAAGAACAGTCATGTTTTTATTTTTGATTTTGCTTGTTATCGCATTTATGGGACAAATTGGTCCTAGTCGAATGTGGTTCATTGGTCTAAAACCAACGGAATCCCACTTCATCCCAAATCCCTTACTGTTTTATCCCCAGTACCAAACATTCCAGAGCCATATCATTCTCTAAAATAAATTAAAATGATCATTTTAATAATTCCTTGAATTTCAAAAAAAAGACATACATTTGTAATAATTTTTCATCAGGTAAAGATCATACTCATACAGTTTCGCAAGTGGGACTTCACATCTTATAAAAAAAGTCCCCAGGAAATAAAATCATACATTTCTTGTTGCAGAATCCATTCATACAGTTAAGAATATATGTATCCAGAATATTTTAGACAAAGTTTATACTTTTAGAATATGTCCAGAGAACAGCAGACTGTGTTAAGACTGTTTAGACTGTTAAGAATTAGTTGAGTCAAATTCTGGAAGTGCTAAGATTTGTGTTGAGACATACTTAGAGAGTTTTTAGAATTTGAAGACACAAATAAGAAAAACCAGAATAATTGTGGATGTTCGCTTGTCATGTTTTGGAATTTTTGTCAGATTTTCGGAATCCTCTGGTTTTATCCATTGATATGCCTTAAAAAGTTTGCCAATTGACCCCCATTTTTCTTTTTATAAATCTTTTACATGATTATTATAATCCAGTTGTTTAAGACTTATTTTTCAATAGTTTTTTTTAGCACTTTTACTTTTAAATATCTAGAAAAAGGCATATTGACCTACATGTATTATATTCTATTTCTCTTTTTGGTTCCTTTAATAATCTCCTATCAATATATACTAGTGTTATGAAAAGTATGTTATTTTGAAACTAAGTAGCGAACCTCCTTAAATTAAAAAAATGTTGAGATTATTTGAGGACATTATTACTTTCCGAAATATTCAGACATAATTCAAAACAAATTTAGACAAACTTTGGTCATTTCAGAAACTTGTGACTTATACAAATACAAATACAAATATTTTATTGGCACAAACACAATTACAATAATTGGCAATGGCCCATACAACTGGTATACAAATAGTAATAATGCATAGAATATCAATAGGCATATTTAGAACAATATCATCGAACGATATCAATATCATCAACAGTAAATGATTAAAAAAAAATATATCAATTACATAGTTGGTCAAACATATTAAGTATTGAAAATAATGACAATATTAATATGTAATATTATGAACAATGATTATTAGCAATTTTATAGAGTTTGTTCTGCTTTACGCAGGTTCAAACTGTCTGAGATGAAAGAGGAAGTTAATTTTAGGATTGTGTATGAATTATTATTTAATAAAAAGATTATATTATTTTCATGTTTTTGAAATTTTGTAGGATCAACGATTATATTTGAAACTTTATGGTAAAATATGTCCCTCTTAGTTGAGTATTTTTCACAATGTAAAAGAAAATGTTTTTCATTTTCAATTTGACCAGAATTACATACAGAGCAGTATCTCTCATTTCTGGGAATATTTAGATGTCTCCCTCTTTCAATCATCAGTGTATGAGCGCTTATACGGATCTTACATATTGCAGCTCTGTCACTTCTGTTTTTTAATATATCAACATAGGGTGGTCTTCTGCCCATTATGTAGACACTTTTGAAAAAGTCTAACTTTTTGGATTCAAATATATTTGCATTTTGAACTTGCAAACATTGGTCATTAATTCTTTGTTTAATAGAATTTAAATTACCTTTAACATAATTAAAGTTATTGATGATATAAGACATTCCAAGTTCATTCAAAAGACTCTTGACCTTTATGACCCAAGGGTTTGAATATACAGATTTAGTGAATATATCATATGCCAAAGAATTTTCCGAAGAAACTATATGGTTCAGGTAGTTGAATATTGAATATAATATTTTATTTTTCAAGGGAATTCTATTAAGTTCAGCTCGACATCCATCATTAGATGCCTTACAGTGAACCCCTAATATGTCTTTGATAAATTTAACATGAAGTTTTTCAAATGGATCAGAGTCTTTAAAATGTGAATCCACCCCCCAAATTTCACTACAATATGTAAGAATGGGAGTAACTAAACAATCAAACAATTTTTCAAGAAGTCTACATGGGTTGTTGAGACCTATAGTTTTCTTTATTTTATAGTATGCCTTCCTGGCTTTTTCCATTAGAGTATTCACAGCAAGGCAAAAATTGCCATTATACTTTAAAACAATACCCAAGTAACAATAATTTGTTACTGTTTCAAGATATGCATTATCATAAGTAAAATGGTTTAACAATGTCTTGCCATTAGAATTAAATATCATAATTTTTGATTTATCAGTATTAACTTGTAGTTTCCATGTTGAACAATATTCATGTAAAATATCAAAAGATTTTTGTAGACCCTCTTTGCTTTCAGATAGTAAAACAATATCATCTGCATATAAAAGAATGTTCAAAGAGGTATCCCCAATAGCAACTGGATCCGTATGTTTGTTATCAAGATTACCTACTAGATCATTTATAAAATAGTTAAAAAGAAGGGGACTCAATACGTCACCTTGTTTAACACCCCTTTCTGATAGGAATGGAGGACTCAACCCATTAGAGAATTTTATTCTACTTACTGTATCAGTATACATTGAATAAATAACATTAAACATTTTTTGGGGGATATTATGTTTTATGAGTTTAGAAAATAAGCCTAGTCGCCATACAGTATCAAATGCCTTTTTTAAGTCTATGAAGGCAGCAAAAACTTTTTTCTTTTTTTGTCTATATCTTATTATATTAGTTTGTCAAAGTGATTTATCAAAGAGCAACACCAGCAGTAACTTAACGGCATTACGTCATTGTTTCTGCTGTTTACTAGTGTTTAATACATGTGATATTGCACCAGGCTGGTAAATGTTTATACAGATGAATGATTCAGGGGTAAAAAGGAACATATCATATATATAAAGGCCCACCTACAGTTTTCCATCTATATTCATTATACTTTTTACAATGATCTATTTATAAATGCTGATTTACATGATTTTTTTTAAAAGCCTCAACAGTTTTTAAAATATATGTGTTCTCAAGATGATGACGAATCTAATTACCATAACCATAATCCTGTGATATGTAACATAACCGAATTAGACTTATCAACATATCTGAACTTACACGAGCAACACACACGATGGGTGCCACATTTGGCACATAATTTGCATACCCTTCCGGAGCACATGATATTACCGCGGTTCTTTGTGTTTTATGATGCTCAGTCTTTAAATTTAAAATTTTGTTTTGTAGACTTGTGTATAGCTCTTTGTCGTTTTTTTTTTACCATAGCGTTGTCAAATTGTCTTATGATTTGAAATATCCATTTGATATCTTCCGCTTCTATTTTCTCTTTATATGAAAGGGGTTTGTTTTCAAGCAATATTTACCTACATACCTTCTAATGTTAATCAATTGCAAAATTTATATTTGTGTTAATTGATTCATTAAATGGACTTTACCTATGTTTGTGTTACAGGTGTGCCCGACTCTAACACTTTTGATGTCACATTAATGGTTGCATTACTCCGGAATTTAACACAATTACCTCCGCCTACAGGTGGATATGACTACCTACCATTAAGTACAGATACCACACTCATGGCAGACCTGGCAAGAATCAAACACTATAGAAATAGCCTAGCTCATATTGGAAACGGAAAGATCCAATCTACAGACTTTGTTACTGCATGGGAAGATATCAGTGGAGTAAGAATACCTTTTCACGTTTTTTACTCAACTTTTAATAAAACAGTTAGTAGATAAAATCAAAAAACATATGTTTTCCTAGTAATTTTATCTTGTTTTCTCTGTTTGTTTGTTCGTCATATCAATGGAGGGATACCCCTTAATTCAGTCATGTCAACGACTACTCGAATACACAAATTGCATGAACAGTACAAACTTAGCACAGTACATGTAGATAATTATGAATATTGATTTGCACACTGAACCTGCCTTCAGAATTCAATATTCAGTTTTTTAAAAGGTCTTCAAATTTAAATAGCCATTTTGGTTTCAAAATGATGTACTAACTATAGTGACTGATATATTACTATCCAGAATTAGACACAGTAATTAATTAATTTATCGTACAGTTTGAATTTTTCAAATTTATATTTTTTTAATCTCGTAATGATTATAATGGCATCTTCTTGTTTATAGACTGTTTGATTTGAATATATGATTTATACCTGTATTTGTTCAATTTTCATAGGCTGTGAAGAGACTTGGTGGTCTGGATATGGATGAGGAATGTCAAGAGCTAAGATCAAAACATTTAGACCAATCAACAGTACCTTGGAATATTAGAGGTAAGATCTTGGACAAAAAACTTTAGCAAGTAGTGATAAAAACTATAATCATATACCTAAGGGTGTACTTTTTAGGATTTTTCGTCAAATGTTCGGACATTTTAATTTTTTTACTACTATACAGGATAAAGTATTTTACCCTATAAAACCGAATTCTGATTTTCATGTTAGAATCAAGAGCCCATTAAATGTCATTTACCAAAATTTAGTCAGGTTCTAGATTTATTTTCTTTCGATCTGAGACCTAAATGATACCAATGCAAATATAAGTTTAAGTTTGAGCCATTTTGAAAAAATAAATGTTTCGAATTGGAGCACAATAACTTATCAATATTCTTTGCTAATTATGTTCCTTAACTAATGTTTTTTTGACTTATAGAAGACACGATAGTTTGTATATCAAACATTCATGTATTCACTTTTGATGTTTCTGTTATGGTTTCGGTGGATTGTCTGTTATGACTTTTCGTTGTTTGCCCATATAATTTCGAAACTGGTTTTCCATAACATCATTGTCATGAAAGTTTGTTGGACGAGTATGGTTAGAATAATTGTATGAAGTTCAAAACTGCATGTTAGTTACCTAAGCGCGTCACTGTTTTTAATTTTTATATACTGTAGGGTTTGTCGTTGATGGAATATGTTCGTTTTAATTCTGCAGTTTGCATGTTGTGTCGACTTTAATATTATTTGTTTGTGCGTTTCCCTGTGATGAATGTTCTTGCGTGTAATTGTGCTATATTGCTATCACGTAGTGTTGTCATTTCAACGATATGTTTTAACTTTATCATAAGGCGAAAGTTTTGGCTACCTTATAATACATGTTACACCCTCAATTTTTTTCTTAAAATGTCAATGTATGTCAGCGGTTGTTTTTTTTTGTTGCACCTCAGTGTTCCTGTTGTTCGTGTGTTTTCCTCTTTAGTTGATGTGTCTCCCTCAGTTTTAGTTTGTTTTCTCTCAATAGATTTATGACCCCTGAACACTGTTTCACTACTGTTGCCTTTTTTTGTAGCATCCATTTAAAATTCTAGATTCTTTCTATTGTACCTGATTACATCCTGAAAGTAAATCCTCAAAAAGTAAATCCTCAAAAAGACATAAGAATCCGAGAACCATAAATTATTTGACCTGGTAATATGCAAAAATAGCTAACCATGAAATGCAGCTGGTGTTTGGGTTTGGTTTTTGTTTTATGAATTGCTTGCTGCCCAAGCTAAGTTGGAATTCGATTAAGACATTCATATCTCAACAATGTTTCTACCTACCCTTTAACGATGCACAACCGGAAGAAGCTTCCAAACTATTTCGGCAAACTCAGCGATTGCAATATTCAATTGGCGGTTATGGATTCATAAAAACAAATGAAAAAATTATGTCCAGAGGGCATAGTTTATTTCAGAGTAAGTTAATACTATCTTCTCTTAACATGTTTCATATTTTTCATCACAGTTTTCCTTCAACATTCGGTCTTGCTATTTATTTTTCACGAATTACGTTGTTTCTTCTTTGTAGCCTTTATTACTCATCCTAGTTTATAAATGACATTTGATATTATGTAAACTACTGTTGAATTAATGCCTTAATTCAGTATGAATGATTAGATTGATGCATCATTCGGTACACAGTATACTTGTTTCATATGACTTTTTGACATATGTTGGTGAACAAATTAAATACAATACCATAAAAACATCCGGATGTACATTTCTGTATCTAAACTTTAGAAAGTTGCGATTAAATTTGGGTAGGATGCATTTCAATTCTGAAACCAATTACCCGTCATTAAGAAATGATGATAGGTCACACATATTCAACATCGGCTTTAAATGTAATTGCCTCTTTATTTAAATATAATATGAAAATGTATGCATAATTTAGGGGTTTTTTATGAGTAAAGCACACATGAATCACTTTGTGGGATTTACATTTTACTTTGAGTTTTGATAGAGAATTTGAAAGATCTTTTGATGCATCTCTTCGAAGAAACAAACAGTTCATTCCACTCATTGTTTTAAATGTATCTCCAATGCATGTTATCCCCTGTTTTTGATTTATCATATCTCCCTTTGGTTTGTTCAATGTGAATGAAAACATGATTTGTTTGAGATAATGTGACAAATTATTGAAATACTAACTTGGACATATTTCTTATGTTTTTTCATTTTATTAACAACCAATAATATTGATTTATTTATATTTCAGTACAAATCATTCAACTATTGGATCAGTGGCAAAAGAATGATGAATACTTTGTCGAGACTAAAGCTGCAAAACATGTGCTAAAATGTATCCAAGAAAATAGTTGTGTAACCATAACTGCTAGTTCGGGTGTTGGAAAGACAGCAACCTTGCAACATGTGGCTTTGAAAATGGCTGAAGAAGGGTATGATGTACTTCTTGTAACCAATCCGAATAACATTATTGAGTATTATAATCCAAATCAGAAAACACTGTTTGTTATTGATAACTTTTGTGGAATATATTCTATCAACCAGTCTGATCTATACAATTGGGAACCAGTTATGACGCGTATTGAAGGGCTAATTCATAAATCACTCATCAAAATTATTGTGGCCTGTAGGATACAAGTATACAAAGATAACAAATTTGAAGCGCTGTCTATTTTTAAAACCAATGTATGTAACTTGTTATCAGAAAATTTATGTTTGTCACTGGCTGAAAAGGAGTCAATAGCAGAAATTTATCTTGAAACAGAAGCTTCAGAGATTATCCAATATAGTCATTTATATGACTGTTTTCCGCTTCTCTGTAAACTTTATCGCGATAACATTGAGCTCAATATTACAGAATTTTTCCAGAATCCATTTTCAGTGTATGAAGCAGAAATTGAACAGCTCAAGAAAAAAGAAATATTCGGTAAATACTGTGCTTTGGCGTTGTGTGTAATGTTCAATAACAGATTGAAAGAGGAAGTGTTAACAGAAGAAATCGATACAGAAACCAAAAAGATCATGAAGAACACGTGTGAAGCTTGTAGATTAAATAGAAGTACATCAAGATTATTTCTATTGGATGAACTTCATTCCCTTGAACATACATTTTTGAAAAAAGAAGATGGCTTTTTCAAAACTATACATGATAAACTATTTGACTTTTTATCTTTTATTTTGGGAAAATGATAATTCAGTGTTTGATTAAGAATTCACAAAGTATATTTATCAGCGAACGATTTTTATTAGAAAGAGAAGAAGACATGGACCAGTTTATCACGATTGTTCCACCAAAATACCATCAAATGTACATTCAAAGAATGGTTGATGACTGGTCTAATGGTAGAGTTATGCCAGTGTTCAATAATAAAAATATAGACAAACCAGATTTCAGAAACACATTTCTGAATTTTGTGGAAACACTTGATTTATCATACCAAAAACAATTAGCCCAAACTAATGATATCGACTGCAAAAATAATGCACTATTGAATTGTTGTTTTATATGTGACTTTTCTTTAATTAAGTGGTGTTGTTATCATGGTGCAGATGTTAACCAATGTAGATTTGATGGTGTAAGTCCTGTATTTGTTTCATCACAAGGAGGTGATACTAAAGCAGTGAAGCTGTTACTTGAATACAAGGCAGATGTTAATAAATGTAAATCTGATGAAGTATCTCCCCTGTTTATAGCTTGTCAGAAGAATCATATTGATATAGTTAAGATGTTACTTAAATACAAGGCAGATGTTAATAAATGTAAAGCTGAAGAAGTATCTCCCCTGTTTATAGCGTGTCAGGAGAATCATGTTGATGTAGTTAAGATGTTACTTGAATACAAGACAGATGTTAATATGTGTAATAAGTATGAAGTATCTCCCTTGCAAATAGCTTGTCAACAGAATCATACTGATATAGTTAAGATACTACTTAAATACGAGGCAGATGTTAATAAATGTGATGAGGATGACGTATCTCCCCTGTTAATAGCTTGTCAGCTGGGTCATGTTGATATAGTTAAGATGTTACTTGAATACAAGGCAGATGTTAATAAATGTAAAGGTGAAGAAGTATCTCCCCTGTTTATAGCTTGTCAAGAGGATCATGTTGATATAGTTAAGATGCTACTTGAATACAAGGCAGATGTTAATAAATGTGACGAGGATGAAGTATCTCCTTTATTTATGACTTGTCAGGAGAATCATGTTGATATAGTTAAGATGCTACTTGAATACAAGGCAGATGTTAATAAATGTAACGAGGATGAAGTATCTCCTTTATTTATGGCTTGTCAGGAGAATCATGTTGATGTAGTTAAGATGCTACTTGAATACAAGGTAGATGTTAATAAATGTAACACTGATGAAGTATCTCCCCTGTTTGTAGCTTGTCAGAAGAATCATGTTGATATAGTTAAGATGTTACTTAAATACAAGGCAGATGTTAATAAATGTAAAGCTGATGAAGGATCTCCCCTGTTTATAGCGTGTCAGAAGAATCATGTTGATATAGTTAAGATGTTACTTAAATACAAGGCAGATGTTAATAAATGTAACACTGATGAAGTATCTCCCCTGTTTATAGCTTGTCAGAAGAATCATGTTGAAATAGTTAAGATGTTACTTAAATACAAGGCAGATGTTGATAAATGTAAAGCTGATGAAGTATCTCCCTTGTTAATGGCTTGTGAAAAGAATCATACTGATATAGTTAAGATGTTACTTGAATACAAGGCAGATGTTAATAAATGTCACACTGATGAAGTATCTCCCCTGTTTATAGCTTGTCAAGAGGATCATGTTGATATAGTTAAGATGCTACTTGAATACAAGGCAGATGTTAATAAATGTAACACTGATGAAGTATCTCCCCTGTTTATAGCTTGTCAAGAGGATCATGTTGATATAGTTAAGATGCTACTTGAATACAAGGCAGATGTTAATAAATGTAACAATGATGAAGTATCTCCCTTGTTTATAGCTTGCCAGGAGAATCATGTGGAAATAGTTAAGATATTACTTGAATACAAGACAGATGTTAATATGTGTAATAAGTATGAAGTATCTCCCTTGCAAATAGCTTGTCAGCAGAATCACCTTGTTGTTATTAAGATATTACGTGAATACAAAGCAGACGTAAATAAATGAAAAAGGGATGAAAGTATAGTAGAGATGCAACAAAACAACGAGACAGAAACAATGGAGAATTCCTATTTCTTACAAGACCTACCATTTATTCCGTGGTGATGATGAAATAGATGGATCAAGAGGCATAATTTGTTTCCCATAGGCGGTAATGGCAACGTTTTATTCTGTAGTTCAGCCCATATCATAAACTTGGATATATTTGATCGCTAATTTCGAAGCTGGGACTTTTTCACATGTGTGGTTTGATTTTCAGGGTACGAAGTGAGATTCCTGTTTCCGTAAATTAGCATAACCTAAAAATCCTTCCGTAATGCGACTCCTTATAGTGAAAAATTCTTTTCACACAATAAGCTCTTAAAATATTTTTACGTTTGATAGCTCTATAGTTTTTACACATTTATTCTAGTGGGATGTCCAGTGAAAGAAAAAATAATTCTTCTTATAATAGAGTTGAGAAAGTAAAAAATAAACAATACAGGTGTTGATACTGATCAAAAGTTATTTCTAAATAGTAATTAAGTCTCCCAAACAAAGTTTGGAGACTTATTGTTTTTGCTCAGTTCTTATTATTTTTATTATTCTTCTTCTTCTTCCTCTTCTTCCTCTTCTTCCGCCACTTTAAAAATGAACTTGTCCGCAGCGTTTCTCCAAAACCACTTGTCAGATTGACCTAGAATTTCATAAAATGGTAGATTAATATGTCTAGGTGAGCCATCAATCTTTCGTTTGTGCATTGGGGTCTATTAAGGGGTATTTTGGGGGGTAGAAAGGAGGGAGGGGTTTACTATAGAACCCTATGGGATTTTATTTTCAAAAATTTTCAAATGAATAGAACTTGAAAACTGTAAGTGATAGATACATGCAGTCTTCAGAATTGATTATAGGACAATTAAACAAATCACATGAAATATAGGGGGAGTCCCTGGGAGTTCATCCCCACTCCCTTCAATTTGAGAATATGCTTATATCTTGTAAATGGTCCAGATCCCCACCCCTAAACCATAAATATTCTTAAATGGGACGATAAAACAAATCAAATGAAATTAAAGGGAGGTCCCCGGGGGTCATCCCCACCCCGTTCAATTTGAGAATGTACTATTATCTTGTAAACGGTCCAGATCCCCACCCCTAAACCATATATATTCTTGTAGGGGACAATAAAACAAATGAAATTAAATTAAAGGGAGGTCCCTAGGGGGTCACCCCACCCCCTCTTATTTGAAAACTTGTAAACGGTCAACATCCCCACCCCTAAACCATATATATTCTTGTAGGGAACAATAAAACAAATGAAATGAAATAAAAGGGAAGTCCCTAGGAGGTCACCCCACCCCCTCCTGTTTCAAAACTTGTAATCGGTCAACATCCCCACCCCTAAACCATATATATTCTTGTAGGGACCAATAAAACAAATCAAATGAAATTAAAGGGAAGTCCCTAGGGGGTCACCCCACCCCCTCTTATTTGAAAACTTGTAAACGGTCAACATCCCCACCCCTAAACCATATATATTCTTGTAGGGAACAATAAAACAAATGAAATGAAATAAAAGGGAAGTCCAGAGGGGTTACCCCACCCCCTCTTGTTTGAAAACTTGTAAACGGTCAACATCCCCACCCCTTAACCATATATATTCTTGTAGGGGACAATAAAGCTAATCAAATAAAATTAAAGGGAAGTTCCTGGGGGTAGCCCCACCCCGTTCAATTTGAGAATGTGCTATTATCTTGTAAACGGTCCAGATCCCCACCCCTAAACCATATACATTCTTGTAGGGGACAATAAAACAAATCAAATGAAATGTAGGTAAATTTCCTGGGGGTCACCATCACCCCCTCCTGTTTGAATACTCGTAAGCCATATATATTCTTGTATGGGACAAAAAATCAAATCAAATGAACATGGGACCATATGAATGGCGAGTTATGGGAGCTTTGTTTGGGAGACTTCGTAACAGCATCCTGTTACAATTACTTCTTGTTATACATTTTTTTTTACAGAAAAATCATTTGTTAAATGTGTTATTAGATATATACATGCAAATACACGATGTTTTATGTGTAGTATTTAGCGAGATAATTGCTTAAGAAGCTTTCAAAATTGAAATATAAAAACTGCCTATCTTTACAGCATATTTATAGAAAATTTGAAAAAAATTATGTACATTCAAAATAGAAAGATCATTCAAATCACATATTTTCTGAGTGTTCAAAAAGTCCTTAGTATGTTACAATTTCTAAAAGTATGCTTCTTTCTTTACGATATCGAGCACACCGTTCTGTTGATGTCACATGTATATTCAATGGAAAAGTATTGTTTTTTTGTGAATATACACATAAACAAGTCTGTCTGTGTAGGTTAAAAAATCAATAATAACGTCTTTTTATAAAGTAGTTATCATTCTTCTATTTTGTACACAAATTTTAATAAATGGTCGTCACGAGTTTTGTTCGCATAATTGTGGTCTTCACGATCTATTCAAATTCAATGTTTACATCGATATAAGGTATTCTTGCTTTTGCTTAGTAACTCAATTTAAAAAGGGCAAATCTTTGCTGCTTAGCATTAAACTCATCATAGATAACAGGACTCAAATTAAATACTTACTTACGCCAGACGCGCGTTTCGTCTACAAAACACTCACCAGTGACGCTCGAATAAAGGAATGTGAATCGGCCAAATAAAGTACGAAATTGAAGAGCATTGAGGACCAAAAATTCAGAAACGTTTTTCCAAATTCAGCTAAGTTAATCTATTTCTAAAGTAGAAAAGCCTTAGTATTTCAAAAATTCTAAATTTTGTTAACAGTTTATTTATAATTATGAACATATCAATCGATTCCTATGGAATTTTTTCCCTTACTTTCTCTACTCTAGCTGAAAATGTGCAAGAGAAGTATAAAAATAGTAAACAAATAAATTGAAATTGATACTCCTGGAATTTATTCGCGTAGCAACATTTTAGACCATTTTTACTCTGAGCATTTATGATAATTTATAGCCTATTGTCCTTGTTGTTGGCTATTTAAGATGGAAAATGATAACATTGACTTGAAGTTTTATTTTTGTTTTAATTTATTTCTATTTTTACAATTTACCAGTACGTTTTTCCGTGAATCGATAGTTGATAGCGTCCTTGCTAAAATCGGACAAACATTGAGAAGATCTAGTTCCCCGTATTTACAGGGATGTTATATCTGGTCACTAGATGTTCCACTGTATTCAGTGGTCATCTACTTTCCAAATCAACACAAATGATTAAGCTCATTCACTTTTTAAAAACATGTCCAATATCTTTACACAGAGATTTTTTGTTTACGCAAATCTTTCGAGTTCCTCAATTAAAGGCGCATTATGGATAATGACCAATATTGAAATTTATAGTTCTATTTTTTTCAAATATTGTTGTGTGATCTTCATCGATATGACTTTCTGTTTAAATCTGTATTTTTTGTCAATTTCTGAAAGAAAATAAAGTTGTTTCGGCAATGACCATTTTATAGCCATATTCATTTATTCTGAATACAATGTGTGCAATTGATGAAACGAAACACATTAACGTTAGCACTTGTTTCTTGTTTTTTAATCCTATTTTTGAATGTGTCAATAAAATGTATTTGTATTATTCATAATAAAATATTGTTTACAATAAGTATTATTGATTTCTTGCAGTATTCTTTCAAATTCTCATACTATGGATAAAACACCGGATGATAACCTACAATTACAAAACACAGACCCAGTTAAAAACATTCAAAACATTTTTCTCTGCTGCATGAATGCAAAAATATATATTTCATAAATCTTTTTAAAATACTTAAGTTGTTTCACCAGAGGAAATCAACTATATAAACCACTCTTAACTTTCTGTTAATGTTATATGTATCATATATTTAAATTGCAAAGAAGTGCCATTTTTCCAAACTTGTCCTTTCTATTGGAATAAAAAGAGTTTTTAAATGCATTATAGTTAAAACCCTTTATTAGTGAGAAATACACATGAGGTTTTTCAGTAAACATTAAGACAGCACACGTATGATGATGTCATTACATACCGCCGGATTGAAATAAAGTACAGTTTGCAGTGTTACACGAGGAACAGTTGCCTCAGTGTTTAACTTGAAATGTGGAGTCGAAAAGATCAGAAACTACGCATTTATATACAATATCAACACCATAGCAATAATTTTTATATCAGCATACTTTGAATATATTGGATAATTTCGATTCATAATTTCATAAATATCACAATAAAACATTATAAAACTTGCTTAATAAAAAAAAAAGTTGCCTACCGGTTATTCTGAACTTTTAAAACCTCAAATTTGCCGTCTTATGCTAAATTGAAATGATATATCTGAAACTGAAATAAGACAAAAAAATACCCAGAATGTATTATTATTTCATTTAAATACATCGAGTATTATTGAAGGAGAAAAAACAAATTTTTGAAAGTTTTATCACAAAAATAGAGGGATGCTTCTCCACGTAGGCTTATGATATAAAAAGGAGATTTGGTATGATTGCCAATGAGACAACTGTCCACAAAAGACCAAAATGACACAGAAATTAACAATTATAGGTAACTGTACGGCCTTCAATAATGAACAAAGCCCATACCGCATAGTCAGCTACAAAAGGCCCCGAAATGGCATTATGAATCTTCATTTAATCCTTTTTTTAGTTCACCTGGACCGAAGGGCCAAGTGAGCTTTTCTCATCACTTGGCGTCCGGCGTCCGTCGTCGTCCGTCGTTGTTAACTTTTACAAAAATCTTCTCCTCTGAAACTACTGGGCCAAATTTAACCAAACATGGCCAAAATTATTATTAGGGTATCTAGTTTAAAAATTGTGTCCAGTGACCCGGCCAACCAAACAAGATGGCTGCCATGGCAAAAAATAGAACATTTGGGTAAAATGCAGTTTTTGGCTTATAATTCAAAAACCAAAGCATTTAGAGCAAATCTGACATGTGGTAGAATTGTAAATCAGGTCAAGATCTATCTACCCTTGAAATTTTGAGATGAATCGGACAACCGACTGTTATGTTGCTGCCCCTGAATTGGTGATATTAAGGAAATTTTGCTGTTTTTGGTTATTATCTTGAACATTATTATAGATAGATATAAACTGTAAACAGCGAAACTGTTCAGCAAAGTAAGATCTACAAATAAGTCAACAGGCCCAAGATGGTCAGTTGACCTCTTTAGGAGTTATTGCCCTTTATAGTAAATTTTTAACCATTTTTCGTAAATCTTTTTACAAAAATCTTCTCCTCTGAAACTGATTGGCCAAATTTTACCAAACATGGCAAAAATCATTATTAGGGTATATAGTTCGAAAATTTGTGTCCGGTGACCCGGCCAAACAACCAAGATGGCCGCCATGGCTAAAAATAGAACATAGGGGTAAAATGCAGTTTTTGGCTTATAATTCAAAAACCAAAGCATTTAAAGCAAATCTGACAAGGTGAAATTGTTAATCGGGTCAACATCTATCTGCCCTGAAATTTTAGGATGAATCAGACATTCCGTTGTGAGGTTGCTGCCCTTGAATTGGTAATTTTAAGGAATTTTTCCTGTTTTTGGTTATTATCTTGAATATTATTATAGATAGAGATAAAATGTAAACAGCAAAAATGTTCAACAAAGTAAGATTTACAAATAAGTTAACAGAACCAAAATGGTCAGTTGACCCCTTTAGGAGTTATTGCCCTTTATAGTCAATTTTAAACAATTTTTCGTAAATCATAGTTATCTTTTCAAAAACTTCTCCTCTGAAACTACATGGCCAAATTAATCCAAACTTAGCCACAATCAACTTTGGGGATATGTAGTTTAAAAAATATGTCTTGTGGACCCGGCCATCCAACCAAGATGGCCACCACGGCTAAAAATAGAACATAGGGTTTAAATGCACGTTTTTGCTTATAACTCAAAAAGCAAAGCATTAAGAGTAAATATGACGGATTTTAATTGTTTATCAGGTCAATATCTATATGCCCTGAAATTTTCAGATGGTTCAGACAATCGGTTGTTGGGTTGCTGCCCCTAAAGTGGTAATTTTAAGGAAATGTTGCTGTTTTTTGTTATTATCTTGAATATTATTATAGATAGAGATAAACTGTACACAGCAATAATGTACAGCAAAGTAAGACCTAAAAATAAGGCAACATGACCAAAAAGGTCAATTGACCCCCTAAGGAGTTATTGTCCTTTACAGTCAATTTTTAAGAACGTTCATAAAATTTGAAAATTTTTACTTACATTTTCCACTAAAACTACTGGGCCAAGTTCATTATAGATAGCGATAATTGTAAGCAGCAAGAATGTTCAGTACAGTAAGATGTACAAACACATCACCATCACCAAAACACAATTGTGTGATGAATCCATCTGGTGCTTTTGTTTAATATTCACATATACCAAGGTGAGCGACACAGGCTCTTTAGAGCCTCTAGTTATGATGTATGAGGAGCAATCAGAATTAGCTGAATAGCTACATAGGAGAGGCACTTTTAGTTTAATATGTTTGATCCTTCCCCTCTTCCCTTGAACCTCCGAAAAAGACAATATCTTGTGATTTGCTACTGTGCATTTAAATATATCAATTCATACTTTTCTTAAGTCATGTTTGTATGTTTATGTGCATATTTTAATGACCAGCTAATAATTGACAGTCAAGTTATGCAAAACATGTATCAAATTATACTCGAATAAGGTATGTTTTTCCTTTTATTATCATCTACTAGTATTCATGTATAGACTAGAATGATAATAACAAAACTGTGTTTTTAGTGGTTCATGATTTAGTAAAATTTAATAATGCTATATGTTTCCATAAGAGGTTAGTGCCTTTTTCAAGTCAAAAATACGTGCCTTTCAACGTCTCATGTAAACAAGTTGTTTTGCTTCTTAAAAAGACTGTTCTAGCTCCGTGACATTTATACATTTTAAAAGAGAAAATGTGTACCGATCTCTATAGATAGTGTAAATCTAGAATCAGCAATGATTTGGAAGCATTTATGAAAGACAATTAACCTTCCTTTCCATAATATACTCTGGTGTACAAGATCCAATAAGGCATAAATCAGTCTGACAACGTCATAAATATAACATGAAAATTGGGTCATTTTCACTTCACTGGGATTTGTTTGTCTACGCATAACTTTTGAGTTAATTCCTCGTTTAGAGGTTGAATGATATTTCCCAAGCGTATCACCATCCCAGTAGCCAGTACTTGAGTACTGGCATGATCATTGGGATTTCGTGTCATTAAATTTTTTTTTAAATTATTTAAAATTAAGGAATGTGTCTTCCTCATGCAAAACTCCTATTCCTTGTCCGGCTTTTATATTGTTTGTCCTTTTTTATTTGGTGGATTTCATCCTTTAAATAACCTTTGTATTTTCAAATATTTTGGAATTGAGTACACTAAAGAGACATTGACTGTCGAAATGCGCATCTGGTGCAGAAAAATTGGTACCTTTTATGTTATTGCAGTTGAGAAAAGTTACAATGTATTATGACTTGAAAAATTGAACAGTTCGTACGAAATCAGTTTTTTTTTAGAAAGCAATACCCTAACAATAACTGCATTTCATTATAGTGTTAAGAACAGTTATTACATGTATTATACTCGTCGACTAAATAAAAACAAAAATATTTGAGTGTTTGGATTTTAAACAGCAAGCAAAAATTTTCAAATTTAAATTTCAAATATTTTTTCTTGTGTATGACGGAGGTAGCGGAGGGATGAAAAGCATATTTATGCACATCTAGTATCGTATATTTTGGTACTATACTCTTTGAACAAAACCATTTTAAAATTTAGAAGGGTTGACTAATCCATTTCAATTGAAAAAATGCCAAATTGTCCTTGTTGAATTATTTATATAAATAATAAAATGTAGTATATTTGTCTACAGAACAATTTTTCCACGAGAGATCGCAGAACGTAATCAGCTATAGGTTATGAGCAAACAATGAGCAAAACTGTAAGCGTATAGTTAGCTATGAACGTTTTCAGCCTGAAGCAAATAAAATTGATTAAAACACAAAAATTCAACAGCCCGAACTGTTTCTGTAACCAATTTTTACTTAATTGTTAGCTCCTAACTTTGGACAGGCACATGCAGAATGTGACAGAATGAACATGTTAATTTCGGAGTTCTGCGCTCTCCCATTAGCAAAAACAGATGAAACGTCACACCATAATATAATGGGAAGCCCATTAATAAAGGCGAAAATAGTAAACTAATGTTCAAGTTTTGTAACTTGATTCAGAAGATATAAATAAATGAAACAAGCAAAAAACTGAGAAACTTATATGAACCCCATAAAAGAGAGACCTTGTGCGCCGAACGGTAGCACTATTCATGCAAAATCAATAGACAATACCTGTTGACTACTCAGAGATCGCAATTGGTGCTCACACCTACAACCTATTGATGAACTTACTTGACTGTCAAAACGTTATGAACATTCAAGGTCAATAAATCATATACATATATAATGTGTAAATACAATTGAAAGGGCAACGATAGCACGTAATCCCAAAAAGAAACACATACTACTACAATGTAATACAGTTTTAAGAATATCAAAACATGTATTTTGAATGAAATTACCAGATAAGTACATCTATTCTCTCAAAATGTTTATTTGAGAATAGGACAGTCGATTTCTTCGAGAGTAATCAAATTATCACAATTAATTAGAGTTACTTCCGGTGCCATTAAAGTAAGTACTATGTATGGCCTCATGTACTTCTAAAACTGCTATACATCTCATCATGAATGCTAACAATTATCTAAAGTTGTGTAGAACTGCTCGCCATGCTTGTAGGAACATGTACCGTTGCTGAACAAGGGTCTGAGGCGGGGGGTAATGCTTATTTTCACTAAATACTGCAGATCAAGTTCGAAATTGGGTGGAGTCACTTTTACCGTTCATGAGCTATGTCCCTTTATTAACATTGAATTTACTAACAAAAAATCCGTTTTCTCACTTTATTTTGCCTGCTTATACTTACACACAATGATTATAATCACTAATCGACCGTGACTACTAGTATGTGAATCCTCTAAATATATTTGTTATTTGCAACACAACATAGGAAAATAAGGATTGAGCAACACGAACCACACCAAAAACTGGGGGCGAGTCTATGTGCTTCGGAAGGATAAACAGATCCTGCTCCATAATTAGCACCCGTCGTATTGTTCATCTTAGTTTAAACCCTGTAATAAGTCTAATTTGGTAGGTCACATTCGGGAAAAGGGGGGCTGGATTGTTGATAAAGGTCAACGAAATCGGGATGGCGTCCGTAAACCTAACGAATTAAGGGTTGGTTTCAACTACACCACTTAGAACTCTTGGTTTTACAGCATCTTTATGAGCAGCAACCCTCTATCAAGGAAATCATGATAGGAAATAGAAGTCAACGAATATCGTAACAACAGGGAGATGTTTACTCCGTATGCAGGCTAACCCTCTTTTGGAATAAAGTATTATTATTATGGACCCATACGGATCAATAGAGAACCGTATAAAAATTGTATCGCACACGGGACTTTTCTTGCCAAGTTTGCATAAAGGTAAATAGTTATCAAAGGTACCAGGCGTGTTTCGTCTTCTTACGACTCATCAGATTGAAATAATTATAAAGCGAAACAAGTACAAAGTTGAAGAGCATTGAGTACCCACAATTTCAAAAAGTTATGCCAAAGACGGCCAATGTAATCTATTCCTGGGATAAGAAAATCCTTAGTTTGGTCAACAGGAAATTTATTAAGATGACAATGACATACAATATTTGAGAAATAATTCATGGCACCATTAGATTTGTTTTCATTTAACCATTGGTTTGGCATTTATATTCGATTATTTTACACTGCCATGAATTATTTCGATTCTAATAAGACAAATTCTGTAACTTTGTTAACCGTGAAACCCTATACATAAGATACTGTTTTGGCTGTTCAGTTTTACCCAATTTTGAAATATTAGTAATATTATATTTTTCAATAAAAATAAAATTGATTTTCATTTTTCACTTCCAATGTAGTTTTATTCGTTCTGAGGCGTACAAGAAGCTTTAAAACGGCCAGTATTTGCATTTGATTTTTTGTTTACGGAAACATATTTGTGACGTCAGCTTGTTTTGTTGCCATGCCAAATATTGAAATTGACTGACCTACCGAATAAGATATAGGAAAATGTGGTATGAGTGCCAATGAGTTATGAATTAGACTATTTACCAGATTTGTATAACATGAGCAACACGACGGGTGCCACTTGTGGAGCAGGATCTTTTTACCCTTCCGGGGCACCTGAGATCACCCCTTGTTTTTGGTGGGGTTCGTGTTGCTCATTCTTTAGTTTTCTATGTTGTTTCATGTGTATCTTATTTGTCTGTTTGTCTTCTTTCATTTTTAGCCAGGCGTTGTCAGTTTATTTTTCGATTTATAAGTTTGACTGTCCCTCTGGTATCTTTCGTCCCTCTTTTATATCGTTTCTAATCAAAATGAATACATAATCCAACACAAGTTATTATTTGGGGGTAAACTGGTTTTTTTTCTTTTTCTTATGCAATTATTTTGTATCATTAATTCTACCCCATGTCTGTTACTAAAGAAGCCGACATTTTGAATTTCGAAACGTGGTGACATGTTAATAAAAAGTAAAAAAGTCCCTCACATTTTGCAATTTTAATCAAATTATATTGCACTCTGAAGTGGCCAGACAGCCAGAAAACATCCGGTGTTAACGTTTGAAACCGGAAGCATACATTTGATGCGAATACACTGGTATAATGAATTAAATTGAAAAATGTATTTATTTGCATTATAATTACTGTCTGACTGTCTTTAAAATTTAAAGTCAAATACCTTATAAAATTACTCGCCAAATGGCAAAAATGGAATATAAGATTGTTGCTCACATAAAAATTCCGTTATTAAAAAAAAAAGAATGTGTCCATTGTACGCGAATGTCCCACTCACACATTTTCGATGTTTCAGCAAACTGTGATATTGGGGTCAAAATTGGTTGATTGAACGACAAAAAAAATCATCAACAACTACCTTGACCAACAAAACTTTAACCTGAAGCTGGACAGACGGACGATTGAACACACGGACGAACGAACGGAAGGACGGACGAACAGACTCACAGAACACATAATACTCATAAATGGGGCATACAAACTGCTTTTGTGAGATGTCAGCTTACTTGGTAGCACTATGGCCTTCAATATTTTAGCACTCGTTCGATCAAAATAGGAAGCATCTCAATGACATTTAAGTGATTATTTGTTTTTATGTGGCAAAAATTGTAAGATATTTTCTCTTTTGAATAAACTCGTCATAGATACCAGGACTACATTTTGTATATACGCCAGACGCGCGTTTCGTCTACAAAATACTCATCAGTGACGCTCGAATCGAGCACTAAGCCATCATCACCTTCATCCATTATCTTAGTTTCACAACAGGATTATAAGCTTCGGATAACCTGTTGTTGGGTTGCTGCCCCCGAATTAGTAATTTTAAGAAAATTTTGCAGTTTATGGTTATTATCTAGAATATAATTATAGAGAGATGAACTGTAAACAGCAATAATGTTCAGCAAAGTAAGATCTACAAATAAGTCTAATGACCAAAATTGTCAGTTGACCCCTCAAGGAGTTATAGCACTTGATAGTAAATTTTCAACCATTTTTCTAAAATTTAAGTGATCTATTAAAAAAATCCTCTTCTCTGAAACTAATGGACCAAATTTAACCAAAATTGGCCACAATCATCACTAGGGTAGCTTGTTTAAAGAATGTGTCCGGTGACCTGGCCAACCAACCAAGATGGCCGTCATAGCTAAAAATAGAACATAGGGGTAAAATGTAGATTTTGGTTTATATCTCTGATACCAAAGTTTTTATAGCAAATCTGACAGCGGTAAAAAAAAATTTTGAGGTCAAGATCTATCTGCCCTCAAATTTTCAGGCAAATCGGACAACCTGTTGTTGGGTTGTTTCCCCCGAATTAGTAATTTTAAGGAAATTTTGCAGTTTTTGGATATTATCTTAAACATTAGATAAAATGTAAACAGCAATAATGTTCAGCAAAATAAGATCTACAAATACGTCAACAGGACCAAAATTGTCAGTTGACCCCTCAAGGAGTTATTGTCCTTTATAGTCAATTTTTAATCATTTTTCTAAAATTTTAATGATCTTTTAACTTTTACAAAATGCATGTTTTCCTTTGAAACTTCTGAGCCAAATTCATTATGGATAGATAAAACAGGAAGAATGTTCAGATAAGTGAGATTGACAAACACATCATCATCACCAAAACATAATTTTATCATGAATTATATTTTCGTCTATAATTTGTTTTCTTTTTTTAATTTGCTGCTTGCACATATACCAAGGTGAGCGACACAGGCTCTTTAGAGCCTCTAGTTTAATTCTGTACAAGACCACAGCCAACTAACATCGAACTATTAAAACAAACGCATCTTTCTCTTTGTGTCCTAATTATAATTGATAAACACCTTTTTCCTATAAAATGAAAATAACAAGTTCTAAATTTCATGCATCCAGACTAAAATAACAACTTTATACATTTAAATTATAATACCTCTATATTTGTAAATACCTATTTGAGTCTTTATTTTCCTTTTCCTTTTTTTTTTTTAATCAAATTATCCAGGAAGCTTGAGAAACAATTAGTAGATATAATGCTGTCTATAAAATCTGCAATACTCTTAATTAAAAAGCATAATATCAGTTAGTTAGTTTACAGGTGAAAACATCACCTGACTAGAGTTAAAAGCTCTTTCTGTACGTACCTCCATCGAGAATATTTGAAAGCCTAGTATCTATAAGAACTAAAACAATTGAAGAGCTGTCAAAACCAAAACCGGGGCAAACGCATTAAATATTATAGGAGAATGACGATACAACATTAAAATGTAACACACACATAAACAAACTAAGCATTAGACAAAATCCGATGAGAATAACAAATATAATATTTAAACCAAATACATGAATTTGAATAGAAAAGTACCATGACACGTCTTATAATAATGTGAATTCACACTCAAATATAAGAGGAAACAAACGACACAAAAGAAACACAACATTAAAATGTAACCCACACAGAAACGAACTATAGTATAACAATGACCATATTCCTGCTTGGTACATGACATTTTTTAAAGAAAAAAATGTTGGGTTGAACTGGATGTTGTGGCATGCCAAACCTCCCGCATTAATGGCCATGTAAATATTATTAAAGGTGCCAATTTTCCTGCACCAGATGCGCATTTCGACTATACATGTCTCTTCAGTGATGCTCGTAGCCAAAATAATTGAAATCCAAATCTTATATAAAAAAATGTAACATTAAAATGACAACACAACATTACAGTTAAATTGAGAAAGGAAATGGGGAATGTGTCAAAGCGACAACAACCCGACCATAGAGTAGACAACAGCCGAAAGCCACCAATGGGTCTTCAATGTAGCGTGAAACTCCTGCACTGTAGCGATAAATGTAGTATGTGTAGCGAGAAATCCCGTACTCGGAGGACTACAATACACATAAACAGCAGAACATATTTGACATACAAAACACACGAATAATAGCTAGCAAAAGGCATCAGGTTTACAATTTAATACACCAGAAGTGCGTTTCGTCAACACAAGACCTACTTACACTTTCCCCATTTCCATTCTCAATTTTATTACTAGTGACGCCCAGATCTCAAGTTTGAAAGCCAAAACAAGTACAAAGTTGAACAGCATCGAGGACCAAAATTTCAAAAAAGTTGTGCCAAAAACGGCCAGGGTTTTCTGTTTGGGACCAGAACATCCCTATTTTTTACCGTTATTTGTCATGAAGGCACCCACATTACAACATGTATACTGAGTGCAAATGAAAACGCAACACTTTTGTTTTTCAAAAAAATCTTATAATTTTTATTTTATTTATATTAGAACTTTGTATAGTTGGTTGAAAATCACTTTTAAGACAACTGACGACAACTTTAC
Source organism: Mytilus edulis (assembly GCA_019925275.1). Taxonomy (NCBI): domain Eukaryota; kingdom Metazoa; phylum Mollusca; class Bivalvia; order Mytilida; family Mytilidae; genus Mytilus; species Mytilus edulis. The sequence goes on along the minus strand of CM034356.1, from coordinate 19,212,233 downwards.
CGTTGAGTGATTTTTGGAACAAATGCGAAGTAAGGGTTTTTTTGAACGGACATAAACCGAGTTCATCACTTTTCAACATACGGACCATTTTCACGATTTTGTCATTTAAAGCGTGCCCAATGGTCATGAATTTTCCGGCCCTTATTGTTAGGAAACTGCAATAAACATCTGAGTAAATGCCAGGACTTTCTGACAACCAGCGACATGCAGTTTTGGGCATGATCCAATTAAGCCTTTCACAGAATACAATTACGAGAGTTCAATGGTGGTGACAGTAGATCCTTTCTAGCAATTTCAGTAAAGCACCATTTGCGCAGAAATTGTAAAAAAGCACCATAGTCTTTCCTTAGTGACATCTGTAGACCAAAAATCATTCATTATGTACCAAACAACGTCAGTGGTGGTAACATAGACATTTGGCAACCGCCTTGGCCAAAAGGCATGCGTTTCGCCGGATTTTGGTCCGATCGACCAAAGTTTGCATCAGATTTGACATGGTTCAGACGTTGAAAACCACTACCAATACCATAAAGCCAGCTTGAGTTTGCTTTGCGAGACAAGTGTAATAACATTTCTCGAGATCACATTAAACGTCCGGAATGATCAATTCCGCGGCGCTGTCGAGATTGCGCTGCACAACGGGGTTGTAAGATTTTTTTATAAGGACTGTGAGTTGATGATTCGACATTGGTTATTTCGTTTACCTATTGCGCCCGAAAGATGACAATGAAACATTTTTGTTTGATATTGATCTATTGTTAGGATTGTTAATTTTCTAGAACAAGTTAATTTGAAAGATTATCATTTCTAATATAAATTTTATATTTGAAAAACCAAGTGTTGCGTTTTCATTGACACTCAGTTTATAAATATAAGCCATCTGTAAAAGTCTTATAAAATGTTTGTATTGTTTTAATATTTTGTTAAAACTTAAACTTGTCAATGATAAAGCTATGAAAATCCTACAGAGAAATTTTTCCCGCCAACATTTTAATGGCTAATATCTCGAAAACAAGCACATTGACCTCTATTTTTTTTTTTGCTTTTTGGTTCGTTTATTAATCCCCTATCAATAAATACTAGTGTTATTAAAAGCCAATCTAATTAAAACCGATCTCTCATCTTTCCCGTTTTCTGATATGTCGCGTGGCAGATCTAACGAAACCCGCTTTGAGGTCACATGTGAGTGAACTAGAAGTTATGAATTTGTAATGATATGCAAATGAGTTAACGACATATTAATAAGCCAATAAAAAAAGTTGATGCATTATTTTGCCTGACGACTTCGTCGTAAATAAAATGAGTTACATCCCTTTACCTTACGATAAGCTTTCACGATCGTGGAAGACTCAATTTCATTGGTCGAAAAAGACACACCTACGAGGTCACTCACATATGACCTCAAAGCGGGTTTCGATAGATCCCACGCGACATATCAGAAAACTAGAGCGATGAGAGATCGGTTTTTAATTAGATTGATTAAAAGCATGTTATTTTGAAACTGAAAACCGAACTTCCTTAATTATGTCAGTCAGTTTGTTTATAGGTGGAAACATCATATGACTACAGTTAAAAGCGGGTTTTTTTCAGGATTTACCGTCATCGAGAACGCTTAAAGCCGAATATTTAAAAGCCAAGTATTTAAAGATAATGAAACAAGATGCATTGATCGTCCAAAAAAAGGGGGGTTCCAACCTCCGGAACCGTCCCCTGGATCCGCCAATGCTGTAGATTTATCGCAGTATCATGTATATTTTTAATAGTTAGTAAATTCGATATGGCAGTATGGTATTTCATTAATTCACACTAAATGCCATGAGTAAATTGCAATTGGGATATACCATTTTTATGGCTATAATGTAGGTCATTTAGACACACCAAAGTGTAAATACACTGTGTGACATGTTTCTGTATAATAAAGTATCATGAAATAGAGCTGTTTTCTTTAACAAACACATACAAACATACGTTTATCATGTATACGACTCAAAATGTAAACAACCCCTAAAATACAATGTTATATGGAATCGTTCACAATGTAAACAACCCTTTACAGCATAATAAAGAATTTGCGAATACACGGTGATAATGTCAGTTTAGATGAAATAAATATAGATATGTCTATAAACAGCTAGATAAATGTAGATATGTCTATAAACAGCTGATAAAAGTCTATTCAATAGTTTTTTGTTATGCCACGGCTTCAGTTTTGATTATAGACTACATAGAGAGGAGACTAAATGTGTACAAACCTGACGTCAAATTAAGATGTAGAAAATGTAATCACATTCAATCCTTTGAATTCATGAAAAATACAAACACATAGAACAATATATTTTCACATTAAATAGGCATTATTCCAAATTTACGTCCATTAATTACGTCTCAATAGAAGATTTCCCGCGGAAATGTCCATGTGATAAACGGGATAGACCAAAATGAATTTTATGTGTGTGTTGTCATTAACATCCTGGTCAATGAACACAGTTATATAAATATTTGTCGTAGACAACGGTAAATAGTATAAATTAGCTTGACATGACATATGAAAACCCCCTAAGCATAATGGTGTATGGAATAGTCCATGGAATTGTCCAAACCGATACAGGTGAAATACGTCGAATAATAATTGTGGACACAGCAATAAGATCAGATTTAAGATCCTCATGAGCCCGTAGTAAAGTAAAAAAAAACTGTAAAAAAACATTATTTAAAACAAATTGCTCAAATTTGCTCGATTAACCTTGAAGTGAAGACTAATAAAAATTTGCGTGTATAGAGTGAACCCCCTAAATATAATAATACTGTGTTCTTGACGACTCCCCACCGCGATGATCGATAGAAATTATATTTTCCTATATAGTATGTTAACAATTTGAGAGCTTTAAAACCAAAGGACCAAGTGTTTATCTATTCGTAAAATAATGTGGTGAAGAGATGCTGTACAGCTTTCTCCTGACGCTATATATGTGTTTACAATAAAAAAAAATATATATAGGAGGGTAGGAATGTTTTTTACTGTCAGGCGTCAAACGGTCATTTACAGCCACTGTGCCTGTCACATTTGTTAAAATGTTATCATGATTCGTCGAAATGTCCTTAACGTGATTAGTCAGAGGTCGTAAATAATTAACGTTACCCCGTTGTTTTTGGAAAAAAAATAAAGTGATTCGTCAAAATCAGTCGATTTATTTTTCGTCTAAACGTCCTTTTTTTAAC